>PVJL010006225.1:0-39602 GCA_004026885.1 Lyroderma lyra | reverse complement strand
GTATTTTGTTTTTTATAAAGGTACAACCCAGCTCCTGCACAGGATCACCAGCCAGTATGGCAGTTCTACACTGGGGGGCCATTTTAGACAGCAACATCTGCCGCAAAAGCACAGAAATGCAAAAACCATGTCAGGAAATACACCCTGAAAAGAGACCCTCATTTACAGTTTGTGCTGAAATAGGAAGGCAGACGTCGCCCGGTTCCAGCTGCACTGTGTCACCGCTCTGTGCATGTCCGCAAGCACGCACAAAACTCCCATTTGTATCCTCTTTTTTTTCTTTTTTTAAAATTTCAGGTGTTTGATTTATTGATTTTTGCTTTTTGGTATGTGGGTAGCTCCCTGGCTGGGAATTGAACCCAGGACACATCAGCGCTGAAGCCTTAAACCACTACACCATCAGGGAACTCCCTGTAACCTCTTTGAATTCATAGATAAATGCTAAGTAATCAGGCGAGTCCGCGGGTGAGGAGGGTAGTGGAGCTGGGCGGGGTTTTCTCCCTGGGAAGATGAGTACTTACAGAAGTCTTCCTTGAGGTAGCCCCAGCCGGAGATCAGACACTTCTTCCGGGGCGGGAAGACGTGCGAGGTGGCGGGCAGGCACACGGGCTGGACGTGCCTGCTGAAGGGCAGGGGGCTGCGCAGCCGCAGCACCGCCACATCGAAGTCGGCCGTGTCGGAGTTGTAGGAGGGGTGCGTGATGATCTGCGCCACGCGGGCGCGCACCGTGCTGGCCTCCAAGCCGCTGAGCTGCGTCGTGCCCGCGTACGCCACCCACTCGGTGGGGTCTTGGAACCTACAGGGCGAGCAAACGCAGCTCAGGGGCCGCGAGGACGGCAGGAGGGCGAGGACACCGGCAGGAGGGCGAGGACACCGGCAGGAGGGCGAGGACACCGGCAGGAGAGCGAGGACACCGGCAGGAGGGCGAGGACACCGGCAGGAGGGCGAGGACTGCGTTGGACAGGCCAGTGGGTGAGGCAATCACGGGAGGCATAGGTGAAGGGGCACCCCACAACTCATTGAAACTGATGATATTTAAAAAAAAAAAACTGATGATATTTTAAAGCAACATTGTCAAAAATCACAAAGCAAAACAAACAAACAACAAAAATCCCCACAGTTGGCGAATGAGCAACATTTTAAACAAAAGCTCCAGCAGGGCTCGGATTAGGGTGAGAAATGTTTCGAGGACAAAACATGATACATACACACACGGGAATGATATTCAGCCTTAGAAAAGGTGGGCCCGCTGACACCTGCTACGACACGGACGAACCTGGAGGACTTTATGCTGAGTGACATAAGCCAGACACACAAGGACAAACACCATGTCCTTGCACTCACAGGAGGTCCCCAGAGGAGTCAGATTCACAGAGACAGGAAGTAGGTGGTGGGCCCCAGAGGAGGGGAGGGGCAGGGAGTGAGTGTTTAATGGGGACAGAGTTGCAGTTGGGAAGATTACAAAGTTCTGAAGATGATAGTGGGGACAGCTGCATGACTGTGAATGTGCTTAATGCCACTGAATTGTAATGGTTAAAATGGTAACTTGATGTTATGCATATCTTAACATTTAAAAACTATTTTTTTAAAATGGAATGTATTCAGACTCAACCAACGAAGAAATGGAAAAAAAAGAAAAGAGGGGGGAAAAAGGGTTTCAAGGGGCTCTGAGGACACTCAGGAGAGGTGGAAGGGAAGGTGGGGTACAGGGTCGGGGGGGGCTCTGGGCCGCAAGGGCGTGGGGCTCACTCATTGAAGCAGTGGGCGGCAGACACCAGCCACCTGGCCCCCACCACGGCGGCCCCACAGAAGTGCTCGCTGTTTTCTCGGAGGCTGACTTGCCAAGGGAACTCCCCAGGGGACGCTTCCATGCCACCTACGATCCTGCCGGCTGTCCGCCAGCCTGGCTGCAAACCACAGTCTGCAAGACAGAGATCACCGACCAGGACCCCAAGAAGGCAGGACCCTGGCCACGCTCCTGACACATTTGTGTCCAAGTCTCTCATCTGCAAGGCCTCCATGTTCAAGGACATGCCCGGGCCCCCCACTTGGCTTTACTGTGCAAAGTGGGCCCGAGAGCCCAGCCTGCAGCTAACCCTGGGAAGAGGTGCGGGTGGGCTCCAGCTGCAGGGGCAGACTGACCACAGTGGGCCTCATCGGATCCATCGGAGCAGTCCACTTTGTCATCACACTCCGGGTTCACTTTGGTCACACACTGGCTGTCCCCGCAGGAGAAGGCGTTGCCTGGACAGTGACCTGAGGGCAGAGCAGAACCAAGCTCCCGCCCTCACGCCATTACGGGCCGCTGGTGTTTCTGAGACGGCTTTCTCAGAATTAGCACAGACACAGCACGAGAATATCAACCGGCATGAGCCAAGGCTGGGCTGCACACCTTGTGTGCACCCCCAAATTTTCTAGGAGCCACGTTTAAAAAAAAGTGATAAAGGGCTGAAATTAAATTTTTTTAAATTATAGTAAAATATATAACATAAAGCTTGCCGGTTTAACCCTTTTAAGTGGGGCCGGGTCACTCTCTGTGGGGGCCCACCCACTCCATGCCAGGAGCACCCCAGGATGACAGCCACAGATGTACCCAGGCATCACCCATTGTCCCCTGGGGGCACAGTTGTCCCTAGTTGAGGACCACTGATGTGAAGCTAAATAAGTGTACCTATGAGTGTGCACGTGTCATGGGCTGTCTGGAAGGATAGTCAGCAGAACATTAAAAATGATGAGATTCCAGGTGATAAATACTCTTTTTTCTTTCTTCCCCCACAAACTATTTTTTTGTCTTTTAACAACAGGCTTCCACCACTTTTCAAAAAATTCCACATTGTTCTCTCTCAGTCATGTTTGGCCACATAAAATCGAAGTGCCTTATCCACAGAGCCTGCGTGCACACGAGACTGCGAGTCCCTGCCCTAGCGGAGGCTGGGGCGCACGGCCAGCTCACCACGCTCCGGGGTCTCATTTGTGCCCCGAGCCCAGGCTTAGGAACCCTCTCGCAGTGGCCGTGATGGCAGGAAACCTGGCAGAGGGCAGGGAGCCCGTGGCAGGGAGAAAGCATACCTGATTTCAAGTCTCTTTCTGTCAATGGCCCATTCTGGCTTCCTGTGAAGAAGAGATATAAGCTCCATCAGTGGGTGGTGACGTTCTTTGAAAACCACATTGCAAAGCAGACAGCAAGCCATCTACCATGGGAGCGATGTAAAGCCTGCCCTAATTGAAGTCCATTAAGAGGAAACCAAATGGAGTACTGTGGCCCTCAGTGTCACCAGATGTGTGACAGGTGCTCAGTGGTCACATGGGCCTGGTGGCTATAGGGCAGACATGGAATATTTCTACCACCACGGAAAATTTGCTTAGGTCATTAGGACCCAACTGTCAGGTTCTTCAGGGTTTGTGGGGAGGGGACCATAAATGTCCTATGGGGCAAGGGTTAGGTGATCTATCTTCTTCTTCTTTTTTTTTTTTTTTGTATGTGGGTAGCTCCCTGACCGGGAATCGAACCCAGGCTGCAGCGCTGACAGCGCCAACGCCGAAGCCTTAAGCCACTACACCACCAGGGAACTCCCAGGTGATCTATCTTCAATCTGAAAACAGTCTGATGCGTCCTCAGATTTTAGAGTTCATCATTTACTTTTATCTCTATACCCAGGGTCGACAAAGTCTGGTCCACCACTTGTTTTTGTAAATAAATTTTATTGATACACAGCCATGTCCATTAGCTTATGCATTGTCTTGGGCTGCTTTTGTGCTACAATAGCAGAGTTGAGTGGGCTGCAAAGATGGAAATAGTCACACATTAGTCATTTACAGGTTGCAGATGCCTGGTCTCTGCCATGGAGAGTATGGCAGTATGCATGCATTTTCTTTTCAGGGGAGGCAGTAATCATTGAAAACCCAAAGTTTAACGCTCGCCTCCCATAGCACGTCCCTCCCGATGTCTTGAGCCTCTATTGCCTACTTGCCTGTGAGCTTGGCAGACATGATGGTGCCATGGGCAGCCAGGGGGATGCCATGGCCCTGCAGCCTTGCTCGGAGCCCTTGCTGCAGCAGCTCCTGCTCCAGGCCCAGGTCCAGTGACCGCAGGGCCAGCAGCAGGAAATGTAGTCGGAAACTCACGATGACGCTGGCGTTTCCGTCCCTGCAGGCAGGAGAGAGAGGCCCTTGGAGAGAGGGCTCCTCTCCCTGGAATCTTCCAGCATCTTGGGTGTCTACCAAGGTTCCATAACCCCCAGGGAGACCCCAACACACCTGTAACTTAGCACCGTGCAGCCCACGCAGCTGGCCTCCAACTCTGTCTTCTGAAAGCTGCTTACAAACTGCAACGGAAACACAGCAGCAATGTTGAAACTGCAGCACGGGCGCCTGTCCCTGAGGAGACCTGTCGTGTGCGGAGAGCTGAAGAAGGGGGGCGGAAAAGCACCTTCTCTTAGACCCAAAACATGCAGTCACTTCACAGAGCCATGTAAATGACAGGAAAGAGCATTTCAAAGTTATGGGTATGAAAATATTGCTCCATTAACAGATGATGGATAAAATGTGTCCATCCACACAGTGGAATATTACACAGCCATGAAAAAGCATGAAGCCCTGACATTCCCTACCACATGGATGGCCTGAAAGCATGATGCTCAGTGGGAGAAGCCAGACATAAAAGGCTACAGTGTGCGATTCCATTTTTGTGAAATGTCCAGAATAGGCATATCCACAGGGAGTCAGGAAGTGAGTTAGTGGTGCCAGGGGCTAGAAGTGGGGCTGGGTAATGGTGAGGCAAGCAGCTAGAGACAAGGAAAGAATTAGAAGATGAGGCAGGCAGTTAGAGACAAGGAAAGAGGTAACAAAAACAAGCTTGAGGGGGTTAACAAGAACCAAGCTTAGCTGAACTTGGCGAGCTGCAAAATCAGAGTTGATAGGGCTCCTGCTGCCGTTTCTTAGAACAGCAGCCCTGACCTTGGGACACAAGCTTATATGACCCCGGACAGCTGCAAGGACAAGTTCAATCTCCATCCAGACCCCACCCCCACCCCAACACATCTCACACACCTCACAGGTGTGGCACGACCAACTTGTCTGAGAGGCCTGGACAGTAAGAAAGGATGACATAATTCCCCTTGTCAATCAAAGACGCCAATCACAAGGTCTCAGGCCCAGACGCAAGTAATCCCCCACAACTAAAGACAATAAACCTACCAAAGCCTCATTAATGGGGCCCCTGAGCCACTCTCCTGCTCAGGCCCACTCCCACCTCTTTGGGGTGTACTTTCCCTTTCAATAAACTATCTCTTTGTTTCACCTTATTTTCCTTTTAATAAACTGCCCCTTCATTTCACCTCTATGCTTTGGTGTGTGCATAGTTCAATTCTTTGCTCAAGATGACAAGAACCTGGACACCATGCTGAGGAGGACCCCATTCTCCGATAACAATGGGGAGTGACTGCTGATGGGGACAGGGCTTATTTTGGGGGGATAGACTCACCAATCTACATCCCCATTACCTGCATCTAGACCTGCTTTGTCTCATATAACATTTCACAAATTTCCAGAATGTTCTACATCTGCCCCTCCCCATGTGGCAGCCACCACCCACAGATGACTATCAAGCATTTGAAATGTTGTTGGTGCCCCTGAGGAACTAATTTGTACATTTAAATTAATTCATGATTAAATTTTGCACTTGATTCACTGAGTGCCATGTGTTCAAGGTCCAATCACGTGTAGTGTCAGCGCCTCACTCCTTTTCATGGCCGAGTAACACTCCCCTGTGCGAACAGATCACATTGTGTTTGTCCATCATCAGCTGAGGGCCATCTGGGTTGCTTCCACTTTTTGGCTGCTGTGCATAGGTGTGCAAGTTTTTGTGTGGATGTGTGTTTCTGTTTCTCTTGGGTACATACAGGAGCAGAACTGCTAGGCCAGATAGTAATTCTATAGTTAACTGTTTGATGAATAGCTAGACTGTTTTTCACAGCAGCTGCCCCATTTCACATTCCCACTGGCCATGTTTGAGGGCTCTAATTTGCCACCATAATGCAATTTATAACCTTTAAATGTGGCCGGCTGGAGTCAGTTCCCACCAGACACCATGCTCGCCTGCATTCTAGAACATACCAGTCCTGCCACACCGGCCCAGTCCTCTTTCCCCCTGGGCCCACCTCCCCATCCAGCACCTGCCTGGGCCTCCCCTTATTCCGCTTGCTCAGGCCTGGGGAGCTCTTCCCAGCAGAAGCCCCTGGCTGCCCACGTTGCCCGCTTGCTTCTGGGAGCCCCTCACCAGCATTTCCAGGGTGGGCGTCAGCATGCGGTAGTAGTCCGAGGCCTCCTGCTGCAGGCTGCAGGTGTACTGGATCCCTTGCAGCTCGGCCGTGTGCTCCACGTCGACGCCCTGTGTAGAGAGGGAGGCTGCGGGCGAAACCAGAGACCTGTGAGAGAGCCCAGCTGCAGCATTGGGGCTCAGCTAAGGGACCTCGATCACCTCCACCACCCAGGGGCTGGGTTATCCCAACAAACAGGTGGGTGAGCTGATTTGTTGGGGGTTGTCCTGAGCGATTATTAACAGTGCCCCTTTTTCAACTCTCCTCTGTCACCTACCTGGAGGCCCCTAGGTACAGCACAAAGCCCCAGAGGTCCCCAGGGTTTGCTTGAGAGCAGGACTAGCTCCGGGTCATTCTGTCTCACTGGAGGTGCTTGGCCCAGGGCCTAAAGCTGATTTCAGTAAAAAATGGCTGAAATGGCCTCAGGAGACCTTCCCTCCACTTCGGAACAATAGTTTCGACCTGCTCCCTGGGACAGGGACACCAAATACCCCAGGGGCTCAGCTACAGGCAACCATCCCAAGATGCCACCCTCTGATAAAACATGGGTTTCCAACTCTTGGAAACACTGTGTCAAAAGCACAACCAAGGAATGACAGTCATTAAAAAATTTAAATGAAGAATACAATAGCAGCCACGTAAACTGTGAAAACACGTTTCTAATGGTTGAAAATATGTTGGAACTGTCAAAAAGACATACTAGCAAAAAATTATCATAATTACAAAATAAGGAAATGAAAAAGGCAGGCACATAAACTGTGAAAGCTAACTCCCAATTCTATTTATTCTGAATGAGTATCCATGTAGGTAAATATTTAGATATTTGTCTATTCAATAGAACAAATATTCAAAACCAATTCTAAAAATGGTTTGTTTTCTCATTCAAAAACTGGAAATAAAGAAAACAAGCACCTGTCATGTAGACCAAATTGCTTATGCTCTGTATTCAACTGAGCCTTTATGTTGCCCCCCCAAATAAGCACAGACTCCCAGAAGTTGGAGAAAGAGCACAGAGGTCCCAGCACCCTCCCCTGCTCCCCACAAGGTTAATACCTCCACTGGAAGTTGTGAGCTGTCTTAAAGAGGAAAGGGACACACTTTTACTTCAAGTTTAAAACTTTTATTTAATTTAAAAGTTTGAGTGCTTCTTAAAGCCTTTCTTGGTTTCAGGGGTCTTGCTAGGGATTATAATTATCTTTAGTTCCCAAAATGTATCTGTGCTTCTAGAACAGAAGGTGTGATACCCTGCTTCCACCTCTCCCTGGTGCAAAGATACACGTACATACGTGCATGCTCACACATACACACACTCCCATTCTCACACATGCGTGAGCACGCATGCACACAGAGCCCAATTTCCCTGCCCTTGACTCCCACAGCCACTAGGGGGCCTCAGTCAGCCGTGCCCAGCTGTGAGAGAGGCCTGACATTCCACTATATATTAAAAATAATAATTAGAGACCCACATAGGATTGCCAACTTATTATTCTGCCACATGAGATTTTTCCGTAAACCGCAACTTATTATCATCACCTCTTGAAAGCAAGATGACTTTCACATCCCCCCCAAAAACCATAGGAACCTCTTCATTTCAGAATAAGCCCATTTCAGAGCCACGCTGCCCAGAACTTCCAGAGATGATGAAATGTTCTAGTTCTTCACTGTCTAATACAGTAGCCATGATCCACCATGGAATGGCTGTGGTGACTGAGAAACTGTATTTTAGCATCCTTTTTTTTTGTTTGTTTTGCTTTTTGGTATGTGGGTAGCTCCCTGGCTGGGAATCGAACCCAGGCCGCAGCGTTGACAGCACCAAAGCCTTAGCCACTACACCACCAGGGAGCTCCCTGAATTTTAAAGGTTACTTAATTTTAATGGATTTAACTCTAAGTAACCTCCAGGGCTCAGGGCTACCATTGTGGGCAGCACAGAGGTAGAACCACATGGGAAGGCACACAGCTTGCAGGAAACTATAGATCATTCTACTGAAATACAAGAAGAGCTCCCTTCATTTATTTTATAACTGTGGCATTTGCACGTTTCATCTGAAATTCTATGAATATCAGCTGGAAACAAATATGAAATGGGAGTCATTTTGATTGTGGGTGGTGAGAATATAGATGATGGTTCATTTTTAAAAAATGCTTTTCAGTATTTTTCAAATTTCTCCAGATTTTTAAAAAGTACTTTTCTTGTTCCTATTTGTCTCCATTTCAACTTGGCCGTGAAAACTTCCTTGGAGATCCCTGTTGGTAGGAAACCCAGATGTGCCCACCCGCACGCCCACCCTCCTCAGACCGTGTCCCCAGGCACCCAGTCTGCTTGTCTTTCCCTTGGGTGGCCTGAAGGGCCAGTCTTCAATCCCATGATTGCACACTCAGTCTTCTGTCTCTGGGGTCATGCCACGGACACACTACTGGGCCATGTCCACGTGCCTCTGCGCAAGTTACCCAGCATGTGAACCTATGCAAGCCCTTGTCTACTTACCCACAAGGACTGCCAGGGTGACAATGGCAATGCTGATGGCCACCACAGTGGACAAGGCCACCCGGCAGCATGCAGCGTCCTGAGCGGGGACTTCCTTTGTTGTCCCAGGCATGAGCTGTGATTTACCAGCATTGGGCTCCATGACTCCCAGACCCCCAGACAGCCACCTGGATGCCAGCAAAAAAGGGATGAAAAAATGGTATCAGCACTAGAGGGCATTTCTCTTCCCATAGGGTCTTAGTTGTGCAGACATGACAGCCATCAAAGGTGCCCTAAGCACCAGCGGACTTAAGTCCTAAAAAACGAGCTGAGCATGCCGGCTAGGCTGGTGCATGGGGGCTCTGGGGTCCATTCCTGGAAAGAACATGTAGTAGTTTCCTGGGGATACTGTCACAAATTGCCGGGAACCCAGAAGCTTAAAGGAACCCAGATGTATTATCCTGCAGTTCTGGAGGTCAGATGTCTCCAAATAGAGGGCTCTGCTCCTTGTGGAAGCTCCAGGGACTCCCTCCTGAGAAAGCAGAGCTGAGAGGTACTGACAGGCTGAGCCCTGGCACTTTCACCTTTAACTCTTACCGTCAAGGGCCAACAAATTCTCCTTTTCATGGAAGGCAGTACGTGTCTGCCAGTGCCACTAGAAGAGCCCTAAGACACAGCCTTGCATGCAATTCTCATTGGAGAATTCTCTTATGTTTCCAAGACCTCAGCAGACCTTTACTCCAACCAAACCCAAAGCGTTCTCAGATCGCAGAGGAGCCTTTCTCTCCTCGGGGGCTGAGTCACCTTCATGGTTTCTGCAGAGGTGGCCCTCATCACCTCTTGTCTGCCTCTGCTCCCGGGGACCTGCTTGCGCCGTGTGGGTGGGGGATGATTCATACCTGGCCTCTGACACAGTTTTCCCCATTAGAAAATCACAGAGAAGGAAGGTGGGGGGACAATTCCACCTCGTTTCCCTTGACAGGGCTCCACACCGGTGCCCACCTGGCCAGGGGCCTCCTGGAATATCATTGGAGGCGCCTAGAGATGGATGGCAGGCCTGGATGTCAGGTAAAACACAGGACACCCTGTTAAACTTGAGTTTCACACAAACAAAACATTCTTTTGTAGCATAAGTATGTCCTTGGGATGGCTAATTTTTTGTGTCAACCTGGCTAGGCTAAGTATGGTGCCCCATTGTTTGGTAAAACATTATTCTAGATGTTGCTATAATGGTAATTTTTAGATGAGATTAACCTTTAAATTAGTACATGTTGAGTAAAGCAGATGACCTTCTGGAAGGTGGGAAGGCTATATCTAATCAGTTGAAGGCCTTTAGAGAAAAGACTGAACTCCCCAAAGAAGGAAGGAATTTTGCCTCCAAACTCCCTTTGGACTTGAGCTGCAACATAACTTTTCCTGGGTCACCAGTCTGCCCCGCAGAGTTCAGACTTGCCAGTCCCACAGTAGTGTGAGCCAATTCTTCAATGTTTCTCTCCATTCTATTGGCGTTATTTCCCTGAAGAGTGCAGTCCCTAATCTGTATAAGTATGTCCTGTGCAGTATCTGGGATGTTCTTTCACTAAAACATGTTTGTTGTTTATCTGAAACTCAAATTTTCCTAAGTTGAATTTCAGTATGTTTATTGTTAAGTCTGGAACTGTGCGTTGGGGCCCAGCCAGAATGTTCCATCCTACCCAGGGGATGTATCTCTGCTGGGCATGGCTGCTCTGTGCCTCACTGCTGCCATCCCAAGCTGGTGAGAAAGGGGAGACACACTGGGGTAGCAGGGTGTGGGCCTGGCGGGGAGCGAGGCTGCATAACACTTACCCTTTTATTCTCACACTTGAGCTAAGAATCACTTGATAAAATGTTTTAGGGACAAAGACACCGAGATTCACTTCCGTGATTAGGGCTAGAAACTCAAACTTAGTGTATGAGCTCACTGACGTCCCCCGACTCCAAACACACACACTGAGTTTGTTCAACCCCAGCTGCCCCTGCTCCCCCCACCCCGTGGGTTTTCTAAGGATCCTTGTGTTCTCTAAATTGTCTTGTCATCACCATCATTAGGGCACAGAAGGGGCCCCACTGCTACATAGCAATGAGTATAGAAGCACCATTCACTCGCTGTCCCTCTGCCTGATACTTGTGACCTGGCTGCCCTGCGCTGGGTACTCAGCCTGGAATGAGACAGATGCGATTCTCTGAGCTCATAGAGCTTAAACCTTACTGGCATAGAGCTAAATAAATTAATATGACAGTGACAATAAAGGCTCCAAAGTAGAGATTCATCCACGGAATTATAGGCTCTGATCTAGACAGGAGGTCACGGAAGGCTTCTTGAGGGAGGAATGAGTTATCTGAGTTCTGGAACATAAATAAGAATTTAGTAAGTGCCCAGTGGAAGGAAAGGATGTCCTTGCAGTGAGAACAAAACATGTAAAAAGCCCTGTGGTGGGAGGGAGGGAGAGAAGAAGGATCAACGTAGAGAAGTGTGTCAGTCAGCTATTGCTGAGTAACAAATTACCACAAACAAATCCACAGAGACCGGAAGCAGATGGTGGGGGCTAGGGGTGGGCAGGGGAGTTATTCAATGACGACAGAGATTCAGTCTAGGATGACAAGGAAGTTCTGGAGGTGGATGGTGGGGATGGTTGCACAACATAAATTTGCTGTAGCTGAGCTGTGCACTTAAAATGATCAATGTGGTAAATTTGATGATATGTATAATCAACCATAATAAAAAAGAAAAAAATTAAGAGAGATGGGAGAGAGAGAGAGAGAGAGATTGAGAGAGATTGAGATTGCTGGAAACTAAAATGTGAGAAGGGAGAGCTGGAAGCCCAAGAACCCTGGGGGGCAATGAGACACACTGGAACAGAAATATCCAGAATGAGGGGAGCCAGCAGCGAATATCTGTGAACAAACGAGGAAACCCAGGAGAAGCAGGGCCAGCTCCGTCCCTCTCGGTGCACCATCTTCCCCGTGCAGGATGAGGCAGAGAAACCTCATCCAGCAGTTGGCAGGTCTTGTGGGGACGGGGCTACAAAAATCGGGCTACAAAATCTGTCTTTGAACCAAGCAAGGCTCAGAAAAGGCAGTGGCTGTCAGAAATTCTGACAGTGTCTCTGGTGCTTCCATGGAAATGGCCTTTGGCTTGGACACCGTGGCAGGCAGAATTATGCCCCCATCCTGGTCCCGAGATCTGTGGGCATGTCATCTCACATAGTAAAGAGACTTTGTAGGTGGACTAAGTTTAGGCCCCTAAGATGGGGACAACCCTTGACTACAGAGGGGTCCAGTGTCATCACAGGGTCCTCGTAAGAGGGAGGCAAGAGGCTCAGAGTCAGAGAGATGGAAGAGGCTGCCTATGAAGATGAAAGGGCCATGATCCAGGAACACGGTGCCTCTAGAAGCTGGAAGGCGCTGGAAATGGATCTCCCTGCGGTCTCCAGAAGGACAGGGCCTGCCCACACCTGGGTTTAGCCCCATGAGGCCTACTTTGTCACAGCAGCAATAGGAAACTAATACAGTGCTGACCTGGGGGAGAGCACTGACTGCTGATCCAAGCATTAGGTATTTTGTAGGACAGAGCGCCTCGAATATTCGCTGCTGGCTTCCCCACGGTCCTCTGGGGTCGGGTAGGAGGAACGCTGGTCATCCAAAGATGAACGTCCACAATTCTGGCTTCAACCTGACTCGTTCTGTGACTCCCGGAGGCACTTTACCTCTCTGAGCCTCCATCACAGCTGGTCCTTGATCAGCTTTGCCCCGTTTATTCTAATTTTCTACAGCACGTAGGTGACACCATCCTGTCTCCCCAGAATTTCGGTCTTTAGAGAAGTCGCACTGTAATCATGGTACCCCACCCACCTGGCCTCTAGGCCTGTCAATCACAGTTTACCAGCTGTCTCTACCCCCCCCCCCCCCCCCCCCGTGATGGCTCCCCACTGGGTC
Organism: Lyroderma lyra; assembly: GCA_004026885.1. Taxonomy (NCBI): domain Eukaryota; kingdom Metazoa; phylum Chordata; class Mammalia; order Chiroptera; family Megadermatidae; genus Lyroderma; species Lyroderma lyra. Next base: position 26,862 of record PVJL010006225.1, on the reverse strand, counting down.
CAAGCCTGCCAATCATAGTACCCACTTCTTCATCCCCGTCAATGATTGGTCTACACTGACCTGTGCCTGCCAATCACAGTATTTATACCCACCCCACATCAGTGATTGGTCCCCACTGGACCTGCGCCTGCCAACCACAGTATCCACTCCTCTCTCCTATGAATAACATCGCTCCCATCCTTGGATAAGGTAGACCCGCCCCTATAGTCTGCTGTCACTCCTTCTTCCCCCTTCCCCTCCTTGCTGGTCACCTCCAAATGTGGCCACTCTGTTTCCTTCCTCCTCCCCAGGGATTCCACCTAGCCATCTCCCCTCTCATGACCTTCACCCCTTCCCTGGGCTCCTGGCATTCTTGTTAACTCCAGGCTTGCCCCCACCTATCCATTTTTTCATACAACTAGAGGTATCTGCCTATACCAGGGTTCTCCCCCGGGATGTTTCTGTCCTCAGGGGACATTGGGAAACATCTGGGGACATCTGTGTTTGTCACAACTGGGGGTGCTCCTGGCATCGAGTGGGTGGAGACCAGGGATGCCACTCAACACCCCTCAGTGCCCAGGATGGCCCCAAATGTCAGCTGTGCCGCCGGGGAGAAAGCGTGGTCTATACAAATACGATGGTGTAACTCCCCTGCCCTTCCATAGCTCCTTACTATCCTTGGCACCAAGTTCAAATTCTCCACCTAACTCCTTCCCCAACTCCCTCCCCAGCACTGCTTGCTCTCACCTCCAGACAGTCCACATTTATTCTGCTCCCAAAGAAATCCTGACACCTGCTATAATGTGGACGAACCTGGAGGGTGTTAGGCTCAGTGACATAAATCAGACACACAGCTGGACAAATACTGTGTGCTTGCACTCACAGGAGGTCCCCAGAGGGGTCAGACTCACAGAGACAGGAAGTAGCTGGTCGGGGCCAGGGCTGGGGGAGGGGAGGGAGAGCTAGTGTTTTATGGGGACGGAGGGTCAGTTTGAAAAGATGCAAAGTTCTGGAAATGGATGGTGGAGATGGTTGCACGACAGTGTGACTGTGCTTAATGCTGCTGAACTGTGCACTTAAAAGTGGTTAAGGTGATGAATTTTATGTTATGTATGTTTATCACAATGAAAAACTTGTTGAGAGAAGTCAGCAAAGAATGGACAGGAGGGAGCTTGCGGCCCTCCTCATCACTGCGAACACAAGCCCAGGAATGTCTGGTAAGGATGCATCCCCAACATGCAGAAAACAGGGAAGCCTGACTTGGAAAGGGCTGCATGGATGTGCCCAGTTTGCACGTCCTTTTGACCCCCATCTGCTCCTCCAGGACAGACATGCGCCTCTGCACCTTCTCCTGCTCTCATCTCCCTGCAGTCTTTACACACAGTTGCTACTCGAGTGAAAAGCCTGACAATTTTGCTAAAGGAGAAACAGGCCGTGTTCTCCTTAGCTTTGCAAAGAGTAGACCTCACACCTCCCAGCAGCGACCTGTCGGGCTGCTTTCTCTTCCATGTCATGTTGAGAAGCAGAGGCTGGAGCCGTCACAAGCTAATTATCAGTCTCTAGGCATAAGGTAGCATCCATTTGACACCCAACTTTCCCCAAGTACCTGTATTGCTATTATAAACCCAAGCAAACTTCTGACCAAGATGTAAAGTTCATTTAGGGCTTTTAAAAAAAACCAGTCAGCCAATTAAATTCACTGGTGTTGAATAGACCAAAAACCAAATCTGCCTGTTTAGATGTATCTTTTTCTTTTCACTCAGATGGAATGGAGACAGCCTGTCTCAGATAAGTGGGTGTTTTGCCTAAGATAGAGAGGCCAAGGGATGGAAGGTTCCGGAAGATCCTGACGCTCCTAATCTCTGGCTCCAAAATTGCTTTTAGACTTCGCTTTATTTATTTATTTTTGGGGTTTTTTTTTCTTTTTGCAAAGATTGGGGGTGAGGGAGAATGGAAAACAAAAGCTGAGTAGAAAGAGGGAAGATAGCCGATTACGAGAAATAAAAGAGAGCACCAGGGGCGATGGCTGGCTCCGCACAGAGACCTCCAGCTAAGAGAAAGTCCTTGACAGGATGAGGCATAATTATTGTTTTGAAAGCCACGTAGGAGGATAAGTTACCACCTGAGCTTGAGAGATACATGAGAACAGCCCAGACAGAGCTGAAGTTGTAGAATAAGAGAAACGGGTGGGCGAGAGGCACGTTGTCCCCATTGCAGGATGGTCCCAACAACTTTGAGAAGGGTGGGCGTGGGACCTAAGATCTGAGGGGCGCACCAAGATACGGAGGGGAGGGGGCAAAATTGTGGATTGTTAGTGCCAGCATCTGCAAGGTCAGCTTGTGGCTTGCGCCGCCTCCAGCTGAACACTGCCACTGTCCTGGTGTGCTCTGCCCCAGGCGGGAGGCAGAGGTCCTGACTCTCATTCCAACCACCTGGCAGTGATGGCGTGACACTGAGCAAGTCACTCCCTGTTGGGGGACCGACCATTCTAGGTCGCTAGGGACTGTTCCAGTTCAAACCTGAAAATCGGGACATCTGGTCACCCTACCCCCTCATCTGTCCTCATCTGCCAGGAAGTGCCTGGAGTAATGTGGGGGCTAAGGAGGTGCTAAGGACTTTATGAACTGACCCGAAATTGTGGACGAGGTGGGAACCATGCCTGCTTGCAGCCTCCTGGCAATGTCACAGGGGTGTGTGTGTGTGTCTCAGTTTAAGGCCAGTGTATCCTTAATGCCAGCATCTGTCTCCAAAACGGGAGAGTGAGCCTCAGGTGCAGAGCCTTCCAGAGGGCTGTCAGGCCAAGGAGACTGAGGCTCCTGACCAGGAGGCACAAAATTTAAGGGGGCACCAAAGACCTTGGTCCACAAGATAAATGAAATTTTCATGCAACAATTTTTTTTTTGTTTTGTTTTGTTTTTTTGCTTTTTGGTATGTGGGTAGCTCCCTGACTGGGAATCGAACCCAGGCTGCAGCGCTGACAGCGCCAGCGCCGAAGCCTTAAGCCACTGCACCATCAGGGAACTCCCAACAATTTTTAAAAATAAAAATTAATGCCAAAAATCCATGACCAACCAAATGTTGACACTTTTACATAAAGATAGGATCTGACTTTGCACCTGCTCAACTCACCTGGCTATCCTGCCACTAATCTCAGCCCCATTCACTGCTGTCTTCGCTTAAAATGGTGGAATTTTCCTTACCGAGGACCCTTCTGCAGTCATATGAGATTTTATATCACACTATGATATTATTTCTCTCCATCGCTGCGGTCTTTGGCATCCCCCTAAATGTTGTGCCCACAGGGACAGTCCTGTTTGCCTCACCTAGATCTGGGCCCTGGAGGACAGTAACAATAAGAACATTGTTTGATTTCCTCCCTTTTTTTTTTGTTTTGTTTTTAGTTGCATTTTCTTACATGTTTTCCACTTGTGCATGTTGGTGACCACGTTTCCTTAAAATTTTTTTGTTTTAGGTTTAAAAAGTAGGCCATTTAAAAAAGATTAAATAACTATTTTTGTGGATTCCCTGCAGCTATGCGTCCGCCCCCGGGATCCCATCCAGTCTGTGGTTTTAATAACAGCCCAGACTCATCTGAATTCCCGACTCAGGTCCAACTGGCTACTGGAACTTCCTTCTGGGTGACCTCAGGTGACTCCTATGACCCCCTCCTCCTGGTGTCCACACCCCTGTGTAATGTCCTTCCCTTGCGTGTGGGCAGGAGCTGTGATGTGCTTCTAACCAATAGAATACAGCAGAGGTGATGGGACACCACTGTCATGATTATATGACATTATGTAAGACTCTGTCTTCGCAGACTAGGGGTGGCTTGATGAAGTAACTGGCTGTTCTGGAGAAGCCAGGGGACAAGGAGCTGTGGGGCATCTCTAGGAGCTGAGAGCGGCCACCAGCAGGCAGCCAGTCAAAGCCAGGGCCTTTGTCACCAGCCAATAACCTAAACGAGCTGGGTGGATCCTTCCCCAGTCAGGCCTTCGGATGAGACCATGGCTCAGGCAGCCAAGTGAGACTCCAAGCAGAGAAGCCAGCTAAGCAGTGCCCAGGCTCCTGGCCCACAGAAACTGGGAGATGACAAATAGGAGCTGTTTTTATGGTCATGGGGCCTTTCTCAGAGCCCCACCTAGTCTGCCTGAAAATGCTGTCAGCTCCACCTTCAAAGTATATCTAGAATTGGGCCACATCCACCATTCCTACCCTGGGTTAAGGAGAGCATCGCCCACACCCCTCGGCGAGGGCTGGTTGCTTTCATCTTTGCAGGCTAAAACCTAAGTCAGGCCGTGCTCCGCTTCTGCTCACATCTCCGGGTGGCTCTCACTCAGGGCAAGAGCCCTGTGTGATCTGGTCCCACCCACTCTTTGTTGTCTGTCTTCAGCTCCTACTTCCTCCCTCTCGTGGCCCCAAATGCATGGCACACAGTCTATCCTCAGGGCCTTTGCACATGCCATGCCCTCTGCTTGATATGCTTATATATATATATCCTGGTGGGAGTCTACCTCCTCTGCTTTGTTTTCTCCTGGGTTACATAAGCTATACCCTTGGGAGTAAGTGGCAGGATGGCTTCCGCCACAGTGCAGAGCCTGGGGTCTCCTGGAGTCCCCATGGGAGAAGTGGCTGACTCTCGGAGAAGGGAGTGAGGGAGAGAATAGTCACAGTGTGCTCCCCGTTCTTTAGCCTGATGTTGGCCAAGACAGTGAGTTATCTCACTCTGCATTCCGGCCTTGCAGTTCCAAGGTCGCTGTTTGATAACTAACTACACCTGGTATGTCATTCCTCAGGAGAATGGAAACATGCAGGGAGAAATGCATTGGGCTAAGTGATCACTACACACATTATCTGATTTATTACCACAACTCTGTTAGATCAGTTGTATTCTGACGGAAGAGGAAACAGAGGCACACAGGAGCCAAGTGCAAGGTCATAGGAGGTGGTGGTTTGAAAGCATGTCCACAAATCCTTTGCCACTCTCTGTCTGGTGGAGCTTCATTTGCTCCCCTTTGGGTGTGGGCTAGACTTGATGGCTCTCTCCTAACGTACCAGAAGCAGGGCGGGTGTAACTTCTGACACTACGTCATAAAAGACATGTGGCTTCAGGCTTTCTCTCTCTGGGACCACTGACTCTTGAGGGAGCCAGTCGCCACGTGGTGAGGACGCCCAGGCAGCACCGTGGAGGGGCCACGTGGGGCAGCTGAGGCCTCCTGACAGGAGCCACATGAGGGAGCCATCCTGGAAGGGGCTCCTCCAGCCCCTGTTGAGGCTCCTGCCGAGGCAGCCCCAGCCGGCAGCTTGACGGCAGCCTCACAAGGGATCCCGCCAGGACCACCCAGATAATTGCTCCCACGTTCTTACCCGCAGAAACTGGCATAATAAACATTTGTTTTGACCTGCTACACTTGGGGGATAATTTGTTACACAGCGACCAAGAGCTAATGCACAGGACTCGGGGCCCTAGGACCCTTCTGTCTGCCTTTCTGTTTTCCCTCCCAGGAAGGACACACTCTGTCTCGGGGGCCCCTCCTGCACCCTCTTCTTCATGTCCTCTTTGGTCCCCCATCCTTCCTGTCAACTGCCCACCGTGAATCTTCTCCTTACCTTTGATGGCTGGTTTTATCTATTGGGTACAGCAGTAGCTCAGCCTCTCCAAGGGGAGACACAGCGCTTGGGTTCCCATTTTTCCAAGCAGGGCCAGCTATCAACTTGCATAAACCCCCAAACTTCGTCTCAGGTTTGCTCCTGGGCACCTAAACCTCTCCCCCTCCTCACTCTCAACCCTGGAACCATCTTGCTCTGTACGATTTCGTCTTTCTCCCAGTCCAGGGGGATCCTGGGTTTTTGACTCCCCCGTCCCACGTGCCTGCCCTTTTCGGTCCCACCGCAGCCAAAGCCTGTTCATGGAACAGACATCACTTGTCTGTGCTGCAGCCTCTCCGGTTTCTCCCCGTCCTGTCCTCAGACTCCAACCCCGCCAGGAAAACCTCCCTCCCCTTTGCCCCAACATCATGAAATAAATCACTCAGCAAGCCTAAAGGAAATTTAATAAGCTTGGTCTGCTTTTTCTTCTTTTTGTCTGTAGACTTTTTGTTAAGTTTTCATGGGAAGAGGTGTTTGTGAGAAAACTATTTGTGGCGATGATATCTCCTGTTCTTGTAGCTTTACAATGTGCACAGGGGAGAAGGGAGTCAGAAGTCCCGGAGGGATGTTGAGGGGAGAAGCAGATAAACACGGGTGATACTCAGGAAAATGGATAAAGTGTGCAGATTCGAAAAAGAAACTTCCAATCACTTAGAATTAAGGTAATTTAAAAGGAATACGGTGGTCCTGAATTCAATGGGGGACCTCGGCTTGGATCCTGTGACAGTAAAAGGACATGAGTCAGAACATGGGGAATTGGAATGCAGAGTGCTGAGTGTCACACGATGTTAATTTCTGGGTTGTGGTCCTTGTGTTGTGCTTAAGTAAGATTTGAAGACCAGGGGGACCTGGGAGAAGGGCAGGCGGGGACGACCCCTGCTTTCTTTGTAACTAAAATCATTTTGGAATCATTTTCTTGAATTAACAGAGGTAAAGTGGGAAAAAGAGCAAAGCCTTATGGGCATATCAGCCAATGACCGAGAAGAGGTCATTCTCTGTGTCAATTTTAGAGTCATGCAAATTCAGGGACATAGCTCAGAACAGCCATTGCCCGCATATGTGCCTGAGGTGTGCTCGTGCCAGGAGAGCACGAAGTCCACACCCAACGTGTGCAGCCTGGGGACATCGGTGAGCCAAGTCAGCCCCCCGGGGGCCCGCATGTGTCTCTCCATTTTATCGATGAAGAAATTGAGCCTTGGAGAAATGACTTCCTCTGTGTCTCTTTGTCTCTCTCTTTCTCTGTTTCTCTGTCCCTCGCACTATGTATCTGTCTCTCTCTCTGTCTCGTGTCTCTCTCTTTATCCTCTCTCTTAACACACACACCGTTCTTAGGATTCCAGGAACTGCCCCCTACTACTTTGCTGCTGGTTTCTCTATCACGAAATGCGCCTCCACTACCTCAGGACCCTGCTCTCCAGGTGAGGCAGGTGAGCCACAAAGATCGAGACCAGGCCCAGTGGCATCCACACAGCTCTGTCACCTTCTCATCCCACTTGTGCCTCCTGCCTCCCTTCACTGCAGGATGAGAACAGCAGGCCAGCCCCCCGCACCCCTGCTTCGGCTCCCAGCCTCCTCTCCAAGCCCCACAGGACTCACCTGGCTGTCCTCGGGGGAACGCCCGCCTCTGCCCCTTCACTCTGCAGTCGCTGGGTCCCAGACGGGCCTCCGCTGCCCTGCCGCCACCCCAGACACTTGAAGGACCGCTGTGACAACAGGAGCAGAGCTTTCTGTAAGCAGGTGTTTCGAGTTGGGGTCTCAGCCTTGATAAAAAGCTACCCAGCATGCTGCTGCCTGCAGTCTCCAAGCTCTGCGCTTTACTCCCTAGCCAAGCTTGTCCGACCTGCGGCCCAGGACGGCTCTGAATGCAGTCCAACACAAATTTTTTGTAAACTTTCTTAAAACATTACAAAAATTAAGCACAGACTTTTTTTTTTTTTTTTAGCTCATCAGCTATCATTAGTGTTAGTGTGTTCTGTATGTGGCCCAGGGCAGCCCAAAGGTTGAACACTCCAACCTTCAGAATTCTGCAGTGAGAACTTCAAATGCCACACAGACGCTCAGCAAGGACGGGGCCCAGGGCCAGGATGTGCTGCGGGTCCTGCTGCTCGATGCCACACACTGCGGTTGGATGAGCGGGGACAAGAGGGCTGCCTGCTGCAAGACGGATTCAACTTGTGTGGCCATCAGAGCTGTGTGAGAGGCTGTGACTCTGGCTCCGTTTTCCAGATGAGAAAACTAGTAAGGGAGAGTTTGCACACACACAACCATACACGCAACGTCATGCAACCACATACAAAATCACACAACCACACATTATTGCCATATAACCACACACAATCACATGTGACCACACACAATTACACAACCACACACTATTGTGACATGACCATACACAATCACACTTATTCGGACATGCAACCACAGTCATACACAACTACACACACTCAATGACACAACCACACATAATCACACCTGACCACAGACATAATAACACAATCATATACAACCACACAAACACAATGACACAACCACACACAATCTCACATACACAATGGTCACACGCACAGCAGTACAACTACACAATCTCACACCCAGCCCGGGCCACAGGCAGGGTAGGTGGGCTCTGGGTCTACAGGATCCATGTCCCACGGGCTTAGACAGGTCTGCTCTGGAGTCCACCACCCCTGTTTGTCGGGCATTATGTCTCCTGGTCACGATGCACGAAACGTGGATCACTTGTGTGCCCAGTTCACAGAGGCCTCTCTTCACAGTCCTAATAAGTGGGCAGTAACTGGGGCCGGGGGCCTGTGCGGAGGGGAACACACATTCCCCAACTTTTGGCCACCCTGGAGCCTGGCTTTGACCCCTGAGAGATGAGGAGGGCGAGGGCCTGGGCCCAGCCGACCCCTGCACTGGCCACCCTCAGCCAAGCTGGGGGACCTTTGAGGATATCACACAGTGTGTGCGGGGGGTGGGGGTGGGGGTGGGGGTGGGGGTGTGGGGGGGGGCGGCTTTCCGGCCACGCTTAACTAAATCCATGACAGCCCCTTCTCCAGGCAAAGACGACCCCACCCCCAATTTCAGGCCTATGACCACACCCTCCCCAAACGGTTACTCTCAAATCTTTGTCATTTATTCACTCACCAGCCACTAAGAGGCTGAGACAAGGGACTGGGAGGGAAGCAGAGTGCCCCATTACCACAAACGGGGCAATCCTCACTCGTCTTTGTCTTTCGGATTCCTGCCGCGCCCACCCCACCCCACCCCACCCCGCCCCGCCACTGCCACCGCCAAGGCTCCAGGATGAGACGCCACGCTTGATTTCAGCCACTTTAATTCGTAGAAATCCGGGGAAATTGCCGTCGGGGATGGGGAGCCCGTGCAGGTGGCGCCTGCAGGGCGCTCCCGCCAGATCTACGCGGCCGGCCGCATTCGCACCCCGAGCGGCATCTATACAGCCTGTCCGCGTCCATACAACTAGTCCACAGCCGCGTTCTACACCGCCTACCCAAGTCTGTACAGCCCGGGCTCAGTAACACACCCCAACCGCATCCACACAGTGCGGTTCCGGGTGAACTGAGGCACAGGGAGGGGCTGCCCTGGCCCCATTTAGGGAGGGAGCGCTGCGCCCTGCGGACACCAGACTTACCGCTCTACGCCCGAGGTTGCACCGCGTCCTGCTCGCGTGGCGCAAACCGAATCCCAGCCTTAGGCAGCTGGGAGGTTCGAGGGCGGCACCTGAGCTGGGGCAGCACCTAGTCTGGGAGCATCACGGGATGGGGGCAGTGGCACCCAGGCTGGGGTGGCACGGGCTGGGGGAGGCACCTGGGCTGGGGGGCGGCACCGGCCGGGGGCGTGGCTTGGCCTGGTAGCAATACGGGCTGGGGGCGGGACCTGGGCTGGGGCAGCAGCTGGGCTGGAAGCATCACCGGCTGGGGGCGCCCTCCTCCTCCCCGTCCCTTACCCGCATCAGCCGCCCCACCAGCCTCCGTTGCCCGCCTCATGTTCTCCCCTTCTCCTGCGCACCTGAGCCTGGCCTGCCGCTCTTAGGACCGCCGGGGTGGGCACTCTGAGAAGACGCCGCGTGTCCTGGCCCTGCATCTGTCAGCAGCCCCTGGCCCAGGCAGGGTCCCATCAGTCGACCACTGGCTTCAGGAAAGGGCCAGAGAAGCAGAGGTAGGGGAGTGGGTTCACTGGGTGCTAGGGAGTCATGGGGGTGGTCTGTCCCTGGATCCTGGGGCCTGGCGTCCAGGTGCATGTAGGGCCTGGGCAGGTGAGCCCACGTGGGCAGGTGACCAGAGACAGAGGGCAGAGAAGAGGTGCCGGGACCCATGGGAAGCAGATCAGGGCAGCAGAGAGCTTCGGGAAGGGATGTTGTGTGTGAATAGCTACAATATTTTTTTAAAAACTTTTGACTTTAGAACAGGTTGAGATTTACAGAGTTGTGAGGATAGTATGAGTTCCCATATACCCACATCCAGTCTCCCCATTACTCACCTCGTACATTAGTGTCACAATTAATGAACTACTATCAACACATTAACTAACACACTTTATTCAGATTCCTCAGTTTACCCCATATCCTCTGTCCCAGGATCCCATGTGACAGGTGTCTTGTCTCTTTGGAACACTTTGTGCTGTGAGAGTTTCTCAGACATTCCTTGTTCTGGATGCAAGTTCTAGATAGTGATGAGGAGGTGGGTGAGGAGTTTGGTAGATGCCCCTCTACTGGGATTCCTCCAACTGGGGTGATGGCTTGGTCTGTTTTGACACACCTGGGCACCTGGCACGGCCATGCAGCAGCCGAGCCTGCCCCTCCAGCTCCCATCAGAGGTTGCTTATTCCCTCTGGGAGCCTGTGCCCTCTGTTAGAATCACCATTTTGCTGTCTCATGGGGTCCCAGCTGCCTGGAGTGTGGTCCCATTTACTGAGCATGTGAGGGCTCTCTGTTGCTTCCAATGACCCTGCTGAAGTAGTTGTCACTCCTTCTGACAAAAGAGGCAGCTGCAGCCCCAAAGGGCAATGCCCAAGGTCATTCAGCTTCAGACCTGGGTCTTCCTACTGCTGCCTCCTCCTCTGAGCCAGGACAGAGCTGTGTGGGGAGAAGCCTGTGATTCCTGTTAACTTCTCTCTCCCTCAGGGCACCCACTGTGCTCTTTCTGGAGCTATAGCCCTGACCTTCTGGTGACATGTTAGTGTCTTCCCATGTGGCTAGCAAACCCCACCCCTCTCTAGCCAGGCTCCTCACCCTTCATCTTTGAACAGTGGTACCAGCCATGCTCACTCCCCCACCATAGCCTAGAACCACCCTTTGGGCTCAACCAAGTCACCTCCTCCAGGCAGCCTTCCATGATACCTGCCCTTACCAGGTCAGAGCTGGGGGCCTCTCCTGCACTGACCTGTGCTGTCCTTTCTCACCCAGCTGAGCCACCTGGGCCGGGGGGGGGGGGGGCGCGGTCTGAGACTCAAGCATCCCTGGGCTCAAGCTGGGGGAGGGGGGCCTGGCACATAGCAGACACGCGATAAAGACTGCCTGCCTGCCTGAATGAATGAATGAAAAATGTGTAAGCTCTGGCCTTAATAAAATGACATTGCTGTCCTCACAGCATCATTCTATTTTGTAGCTTAAGTACAAAATGCTGAGCTGTGTGCCCCAATGGAGCAGAAACAAAGCGTGGTCTCCCCAGTGCCAATGTGCAGCTACTGCCTCCTGAGGTTGTCCCTGGGCACCTGCTGGGCCCACTCCACCACCCTCACAAAGCCCTGACCTACCACCAGTTGTCATGTAGGACAGACATACAGCAAAGTTGCCCCAGGCACCCAATCTCAGGGTCGTCCCCTGTGCTGGCCCAGGCAGTGGGTGTCATGACCCCCACATCAGAGAATGCAGAGTCAGTGTAAGTGCCCTGCCCAAGACTGCACTGGGGCTCTCCTTTCAGAAAAGCTTATTGGTGGATTGCAATTAGTTAAAATAGACAACTGTGGCTTTAAATATTCTAGAATTATCTTGCAGTGATTAAGCCATCCCTTCCTGGCCTTTGTGGTGTCTGCCCTAAATCTCACTGGTGGCTGTGCCCATGTTTTCTGCCAGTCTCAAGGGGGTTGGGGTCTTTTTGCCCCAGAACGGGGGACGATGACGCCGGTGAGCAGCATGGTCCAGTATGAGCCTGGAGTGCACGAATCTTGGCTGGCTCCCTGCAGGTTGAGTGGCCTTGGAGACTTTCCTTCTATACATGTAAAGGAGGGGTTGGTGACAACAAAACCCTGGGCCCCGACACCCTGGCAGGCTCCTTTGGCCATACATGAACCCTCATCTTTAGGATCTGTGTTCCTACTGGCTGGGAATCGACATACAAGGGCCCGCCGACCAAATCTAGCCCTCTGCCTTGTCTTAGTTGCTTGCTAACAAAGGGTTTTATGCTTTTAAATATTTGTAAAATACCAGAAAGACAGTATTTCATGATGTGAAAACAACAGGGAACTCATACTTCAACGCCCACCATCAGTTTTGGCCAAGGTCGCCATTTGTTCACACGCTGTCTGTGATGCTTCTGGCCACAGCAGCAGAGTTGACTAGTTGTGACAGGCTGTGTGACCTAAAATGCCCCAAACATTGGCCATCCAGCCCTTTACAACAGGCCTGGGCCACTCCTATGGTGATCCCCTTCCAGACTTCTTGGATAACCGCGGGTAAGCTACCTGTATCCAAAACACGGGGAATAGACTGAGCCACTTCTAAGCTTCCTTCAACTTTAAAATGCCACACTTTCGGACACCACACCCACATGACAATTAGTACTCTGTCACAAAAATCTCACTTCAGCACCAGCGGTCATGGCCCTGGATTTGGCCCGTACCTTCCCACGTGTCCAGGCAAGACGCGCCAGCTCCGCCCCACCCCACCGAGGGCCCCTGTTCACTGTACCACAGGAAAGCAGAGGCTGAGCCCTACATATCAAAAGCGCTGTTTAATCATAAGATTCTAACAGAAGCAAGGCCAAAACTGCAAACAGAAACTTTGGGAACTAACATCGCCTTCCAATTCTGTGACATTTGTCAAATTTCCAAAACAGAAAATTCCCCGTTCTGACACTATCCTACAAAATGGCTTAGGTTAAGGCGCAGGCCGAGGCAGGCAGGGTCCATGCGGGCCCTCTGCCCAGGCCGTCCCGCAGCTACATCCAGGTCCTGGCCCCAAAGTCCAGGAGCTCCCATGGGGCTGCAGATCCAGCTGCTCTCCCTATCGGGAGATACATGGAAACAGTTGAAAAACGTCTTTTGTTGTTTTTTCAGGAATAAAATGTCTCCTGTGAGAAGTACAGCTAACAAAGGTGGTGTACAAGTGAGTCTGTCTGGCACTGGTACTTTCAGAGTGGGTCATGATTTGGCCCCAAACCCACAGTTTATAACAGATGGGCAGGAACCATATGGCTAAAGGGTCTGTGTCTTCACCACATGCCAACGGAAACATCCTTCACAGCATGAGTCGACGCTGTGTGGACGGATGGGGGAGGGGCAGGCCCCAGAACCAGACAGCCCTGGTGGTCCACAGCGCAGGGCACCTGTCACTGGCTTCAGAGTGGTGATGCATGTGGCACGATGGGCTGAGAAGGGTGCCAAAGTGTGGGGGCCACTGGGCCAGGTCTACCGTGCATCTCTGTTGTGAGGTTCAGACAGCCCTGTCGGTGAGGTAGAAGAGGCCAGTTCCAGAATATTCTCCCATGTTCCAGAAGCTCCTCACAGTGTGTTCACCTTGCCCACGTTGCAGCTGGAGAATGGCAAGTTGTGTGGCTAGGATGGGGCGAGAATTTGCAGACGCCCGTGATGCGGAAAGGGAGCAAAGTGGAGCTGACACTAAGGACAGAGCCAGACATCAAGAGCTCTGGGGACACAGGGCTGAGCAAACCCCAAAGGCCTGGCCAGCCAGCCTAGCTCCCACCCCGTCCCTAGGAAGGGCAGTCTGAGAGAGGCAACACCACTGGAATTTCAGAAAGTCGTGGCCGTTTATTAAGACATGGAGGGACTGGATGGAGCATAGGTGCCAGACGTCTCCCGGGCTGATGGAGAAGCGGGGCCAGGGCTTGGCCCAGCAGTGCTGTCCACACGCCACCAACCAGCCTTGCTGGCAGCCTCAGCCCGGCTCCCCCTCCTCATGGCCCCTTACCAACCCAGAGGCAGGTCTGGCCCCCAGGCCAGTCCGGCCAATAGCCTGAGTACACACCTCCAGGGCCCGGGCTTCGGCACTGGACCAGAGGGAAAGCCATGGCTTCAGCCTCAGGGGCAGACAGACACTTCACCTTTCTGCTCAAGAAACCTGGAGGAAGCAGCGACGTAAGATAAGCACCAATGTGGCGGGTCTGCAGCCATCAGCTAGCAAAGGTGACACTTCCTGCCTTTTCTGAGGTTCCACCAAGAGACTCCAACCAGGAAGACAAGAGGGCTGGACTTGCAGGACGGGGATGTTGGTAGTCCGAGGGGTGTGCAGCAGCCACGCGAGCTGGAAGCGGGGCCGGGGTCCAGGTGCGGCTGGGCTTGAGGAGGCAGGAGACGTGAGCATCGGCCAGACCAGAGCACCAAGTTGGGGGGCCAGTGGGTCCAGTCTTGGGGGGCTGACAGCAAGGGGACAAGGCTGCACTGTCCCCCTAGGCTGAGGTGCCTGGCAGGCCTGCAGTCTCAGGGGTGCAGCTGGCAGGGCTCGCAGGCTCCTGGGTGGACACAGCAGCCACGTCCTTGGGCTCAGTCGGTGCCAGAGGCTGCTCTGCAGGCAGGGCAGGCTTGACCTGTTCTTCACCTGGAGGTTGCTGGGGAAGCGCAGTCTCGGACCCTTTCGGAAGCTGTGGGCCCTCGGCTGAGGCCGGCGCCCAAGAAGGCTGAGGTAGGTCCTTCTGCAAGAGGAGAGAGGCTGATGGTGAGACTCAGATAAGGCCAACAGGGCCTTGTGGGGGGGAAAGGGCAGAGGAATCAGTCCCCAGGAGCCCAGGCTCAAGGCTCAGGAGGAGCAGGTCCAGTCTCACCAGCTAGCACGTGGGCCATGGGAAAGGGACCCAAGGCAGAAGCCCAATTGTGACATCACTGGTTCATTCCCTCTCCTGAATCTTCTAAAACAGCCCACCAGCTCTGTGGCAAAGCCAAAGGCTGTGGGGAATGAGATCCTTTGAGGACAGTGGGCACTGAACCCAGGAGACCTTCCCAAGGGCCTGGGAGAAGGTCCAGCTTGGGGTTGGGTAAGTGCCACAGGCCCAAGCATAGAGTTACTGTTCAGTTAGACCCGGAGTCCTGCTCCTTTCCAGCGCTTCTATGCCAGAATGGATGGAATGAGTATTTTAACTTCCCCAAGAACAGAAAACAGTAATACATTTGACGGCATTGCTGAGCATGGTGTCACAGGTAGGGAAGCCCCAGACGCCCCTTGGTGCAAGCAGTGTGTTGAGTTGCCCACACAAAGGTTACACAGGCAAAGATGGGCTGGCCCACACTCTCCCTGCTTTCACAAGTTCATGGCTAGGCCGGGAGGTGGAAGGTCCCCTACAGTGCCCAGTGCATAAGCTGTGACAGCTCTTGCCTTGGCTGAGGGGCTCTGGTGGCCCCTCAGTCTGGCTGTGGTCTCAATGATGGAAGCAGTGGGAAACCAATGCCCAGTCAAATGAGGTGCTACTTTGCTGCCACCATCAAATCACACCTGGCACGAGAGCCATGAGATGTCTCCTCAACAGGGACAACTCAGAGCCCTCAGAGCCACACAGACATGACATCCAAATCAAAACCTTCCAGAAGTGGAAGACATGGGCCACGGGACGGGGGCTGTGGGTTTAGTTATAAAACTAGAGGCTTTACTCAACTTTAATTCTAGTTAGGGCTTATGGGTTATTATTTCTTGCAGACAGTCATAGCAAACTGGTATTCACCGCAAAGCCGCTGCCCGTCCAAAACATGCCCAGCTCCCGGCGCCACAGGGCCAGGGCACCGCTGGTGGTCAGCGTGCAGGGCACCAGGTAAAGAAGAGCTGGCTGGCCACGCTGCATGAGGGCTAGGGCCATGAACGTCACCAGGAGGCCGATGCCATAGGCTGGAAGAACAGAGATGGGCAGTATGTTACCTGGGCCAGCTAGTCCCTGAGGCTACCTCCCACCCCTCACAGAAATGTCCAGAGCAGGGGGCACCACAGACGTGACACAAGGAGCAAGCCAAGAAGAGATTGGTGCTTCTAGAAGTGAGCAGAACCTTCCTGCATCATCCAGGACACATGCTCCCACCAGGCCCCAAGAAGGCAAGTAAGATGTGAGTCAGGTGTCAATGAGAAGACAGGAGGGAGTAATGGTGCAGTCAAAAGACTGAGGACAATGGGAGAGGAGACCACAGGGCTTTCTAATTAGTAGTTGGCAGCTGTGGGAAGGGTCTGGAACCAGAGAAGTGGCTGGAGAAAAAGCTGTAAATATGCTCCAATACCTTGTTCTCATAAACCTTTTGTTAGAAAAATAATTTTGAACTATGGTAATGTATGTACAGAATTAGGAATTCCAATCTTTGATAACTAAATGGAACCCAGAAAAGAACGTTTTTCTACTGAGACACTTGATGAAGCATTAAGGGTGAAGGGCCACGGCACCTGCAATTCGCTCTCACGACTGGGTACCCTTCGGAAGCTTTTTGTGTGTGTGAACAGATAACTGTGTATACATACACATGCAGAGAGAGAGAGAGAGAATACAAAGAAGCTAATGTGACAAAATGCCAGCCACTGTCCAGCTGAGAGCAGGAGTCCCTTGTACTCATCTTTTTTTTTTTTTTTTTTAATTTTTTTTTTATGTGGGTAGCTCCCTGGCTGGGAATCGAACCCAGGCTGCAGTGTTGACAGCACCGAAGCCTTAAGCTACTACACCACCAGGGAACTCCCGCTTATACTCCATCCTGCAACAGTAACCCTACTTTTGTTTCAAAGGAAAAGTTACAAAAAAAATAAGCCTTTAACTGGAAGCTTCCTCTAGGTCCGAGCTGGTCTCCAGCCTCCATTTGGCTGTTCTGCTGGGCCACACCCCACACCTCCCAGAGACATGCTCACTCAGGAGGGTTCCTACGTATTGGTGTTGACTGCCCATGTGCCGTAAGAAAGTGATTCAGAGGTAGGGAATGGAAGGACAATGTTCAGCAGCTGCAGGCCTGAGGGTCCCATTGACGGGAATTGTGGGAGCCACCTAGCGCTGTGTTCACAGGAAAACCTCTGCAGCTGCGTCTTTGCAGAGTCATCCCAAGGACTGTAAACCTGAAGGAAGGCTCAGGGACAATGTGCCTCCAGCTGCAGGGGCCAAGGTGGGAAGGAGCAAAATATAGTATCTTGAAAATACACCCGAAGGCCAGCCAGTGCCCTTCTGGTGCTATTGTGGTATCTATGGGTCCCCCTCCACTGGTGCTGGGGGTGCCAGGCCTGTGTACTCTGCCCCCAGACCTTATTGAGGGCAGGGGCTAGGGGAGTACATCCCACTAGCCTGACTCCTGCAGAGGGGGGCTGAGAGTGCACCTCGCTTCTCTTCCTTGAGAATTGCCAGGGAGGTATAGTCAAACTGGCTGGGAAGTTTTTTAAAATGATCAGGGCTCAACAGAAAATGAGAAAATGTCACCTCTGTGTCAATGACTTTGGTAACAAAAGAAACCAGTGGAAGACAAAGAAGGAAAAAAGGAAACAAAAGAAAAATGGCAACAATCACAGACAAGCGAGAGGAGGGTGTGCAGTAAGCATAGGCTGGCCCCCGCCCAGCTCCAGGAGCCGGTGGGTCAGGGCAGGTGTGGAGCACTGGCCCTCCTGAGCGCGGTCTTACCGATGGTGCAGGCCACGAAGTAGATCCTGGATGACTGCACCTGGATGTCAAACCTGTGGCAGTATGCCACAAGCAGCCCTGTGGGGAGAGGATGTGACTGGGGACCCGTGGGAAAGGGTCCAGTGTTGTGTGTCATCACGTCTAGCAGCCGTTACTGCTTTTACACAGGTGGCCATGCCACCAGCTCAGGACAACACTGTAGCCCGAGACAGTGCACTATGCAGACTCCACTGCATGGAGGGGACAGGGGTCCTGCTATGGGTGGATCCTTGGGCCAGCGGGGACAGCAACCCAGGCAGGCATACCTGTGCAGCCGTGATCAACACGAGCACAGCTGTCCCCAGGGTGCCACCACCACAAACGAGCCCACCCCACTGCCCACCCTGTCAGCACTGTCCTGTCCCCATCCACTTGGCTCCACCTCCACCCACCGGCCCCCCTGGCCCGACATATGAGAACACCTGGGTGCCCTCAGGGTCATGGGGCACACCCAGACTCCTTACCTGGGACCAGGATGTCCCCGAAGCCGAGGAGGGAGAAGGGCCGGTCACACAGGGCCAGTGGTGAGGCATTCAGCCTGGGCACCTTCAGGACCATGGGCAGCTAGGGGAGGAGACAGCACCTGCAGACATGCCCAAGCCACCACTCCCCTCTGGCCACCAGGGCATGAACGTACCTTCTCGTGTGTGGCTGAGTCTGTGGGCCCGGTCGCCACCTCCACCATAATGCTGTTCCCACTCTAACAGAAGGGGCCACATCAGAATATGGGTAGGGTGGGGGGTGTAGGCAGGGCAGGAGTGCAAGGTGGATGGGGCAGGGGGTGAAGGACAGGGTGCCCACCTTGGTCAGGAATGGCGTGATGAACACAAAGAAGACATCATAGATGAACAGCACCAGCAGCAGCAGTGTGCAGGCCTGCAGAGAGGCATCCTGAGGGGCCGACCAGGGACCCTTCACCTGTCCCCATGGCCTTGGCTCCCTCACAAGGCTCAGATTATTCCCACTGAGATGAGTCTTTCTAAGAAAGTCTGAGCAAGTCCCTCCTTGGCCCTCAGGCAACAGGAGTGAGTGTTTCAAAAGTGATGTCCCATGGAGGGTAGGGGCAGAGCAGAAGTCACACTCTAGGACCCCCAGTGCTAGGAAAAGTGGTAGAGGTAAGCAGTTGGGAGATATGTTTCACGACAGGCGGCTATGGGTCTGGGGAGGTGATGACCCTCTTCATGTTCCCCCTGTACTTTTGAGTCACTGCCACGAGGCCTTGTGGTCTCAGAGGGGAAGACCGGGGCACAGCTGGTTTGCTCAAGGCATGGGGCTGCCATGAAAGAGGCCCTCAGGACTCAGGCCAACACCTAAGGTCCCCACCCCCACAGCCCTCACCTTAAAAGTGGGGAGGCGGATAGTTTTCAGCATGTAGAGACAGAAGGCAATGCCCAGTGCGTCCTGAAGGATCCAGGCCCACCTGGAGGGTAGAATAGCATCAACTGCCTGGATGGGGGCTACCAAGAGCTACCACTCACTGGGTCCCTCTCTCTCTGGCCATCTCAGCCACCAACCAGTCCACAACGTCCTACACCTGGCCTGACCCAGGTATGTTGCAAACTCAGGCACTGTCAGAAGTAGTGGTGTGGGTCTCAGAGCTGCAGGACAGGCCTGCTGTGCTGGGACAGGAGACCTGCAGGATGGACCTGCCGTACTGGGAAAGGAGACCTGTGGGACGAGCCTGCTGTGCTGGGGACAGGAGACGTGCAGGACGAACCTGTCACATTGGGACAAGTGGGCCAGCAGGTGAATGACTTCTGTACCCCAATGCCAGAGGTCAGAGAGGCAGACCCGTGACATGGCCTTTGTCCATCTACAGTTGTGGCTTTCACACCCAAATCACAGGACAGGTTGGTGGGGGGGGACGACTGTGCATCTAATAGATTAAAATTTATTTTCAATAATATTTCAAAAATAATTTATAGGGAGGGGAAGCTAAATATAAGGTGATGGAAAGAGAAGGCACATTAGGTGGTGAACTTCTTATACAACAAGTTGACAACGGACTGTAGAATCGTATGCCTGGAACCTATGTAATTCTTGCTAACAGATGTCACTCCACAAGTCTAACAATAAAATGAATTAAAAAGAAAAAAATGATAATTTACAAACTTGTACCATACACTCTCTCTGCCCATGGGAAACTGGGGCTTGGATTGCCAGGGGGCAGGCCCTGAGGACCAGTGTCTGGAGTCCCCCTGGACAGTCTCATGGGAATAAGAAGCAGAAGTCAGATCCATCCCAAAACTATCAGGGTGCTGCTGTCCCACAGCCATGTCCCTGAGTCTGCACGTAAAATTTGTGCTGTGAAGCCCCACCGCTTCAAACCAGTAGAAATAACTGGTTTGACAGAGGGGCTGGCAGGGACATGGGGCATTCACCCTCTGTGGCCCCTACCTGCCTGGCTTTGAGGGTTGTGCCATCCCAGCTCCAAGGTCCCTGCCAGTGCTCTGGGTACCCTTTCCTGTCCTGCCCTGCACCCCAGCTCATCAGATGCTTCACCTGACACAGACTAAAACAACTCTGGCCAAGGTGGGTTGAAGAGCAGGAAAGATCTGCAGATGGCTGTGAGCTGCACACACCCAGAGGTACAGACGCCATTGCCCATTCTAATTTTATACGACAGAGAAAGTCTCCTGGCTTAGATTTAACTGCGAGTTTGTATTCCCTTTGTGTATAAAGGACTCAAAATATTTTCCCACTTTCCTTCTGCAGTTAAATCTGTTGTGGCTCCAAATGGAGGCGCCACCAAGAGCGTTTAACTGCCTCAGGAAAGACTCAGAGAGAGCACCAGACGGTGTCAGCAACAGGAGGAAGGGGCCCGGTGGAAACAGGCCCGCTCTGTCCTCCCAGCCCAGCCCGGGCTTCGGGCCATGGCCACGGGTGCACTGCTTCTCAGGGGAGGCCTAGCAAAGGGAAGACTCCTGGCTTCCCTGAAATGAGGGGTGCTGGCTGGGCACAGCCCTTGGGCACCCAGCAGGAGCCATGGGGACAAGCAGCACCAGGGCCGGGGATCATACTGGAGGACACAGGATCCTGGGGGATTCAGCTTGGGGCTTCCAGACCAGGAGGGCAACTCCTGTCCAGATTCCAGTCACAGTTCGGCACCTGGACAAACCAAATGAAATTGGACGCGGGCAGCAGGCAGGCAGGGCAGTCGTCAGCTGAGCTTGGTCAGCACCTGGACACCTTGAGGCCACAACTTCCAGAGGACTGAAAAGAGGGCTTTTAATAACCGAGGCAGTGAACCGGCTCCAGGTGCCCCCACATGGCCTCAGGAGAGGCACAGGAAGGTCCAGCGCTCAGAGCGTCTAAGGACAGCCTATAGGGCGGGAGGGGCCACCCACCAGCTAGGGACCTCCCAGGGAGCAGCACTCACTGGTCCTCATTCCGGAAGATGCCCCACACGACGCTGACGACCACACAGAACAGTGCCAGGAGCAGCATGCGGACCTGAGGGCGCTTGTGGAAGTAGGGTAAGTTGTTGTCGCGGACTCTAGGGTGAGGGTGGGGGGCAGGGGGCAGTCATCAGGAGCAACATGCCAATCACCAGCCCCCATGACCTGTGACCCTTAAAGCCTTGTTCCCACCCAGCATCCGGAGGGGTCATGTTGACTCCTGCCCAAAACCCCTCAGCCCCCGCACATCCTGACTCCACCAGACCAGCCCCCAGGCCTCCTGCTGTCCTCTGGGCTCTACTCTGAGAGAGGCCCCCCAACCCTGTCCACCTGGCCCTGCCCCTTCCTCCACTTCACATTCTCTGGTAAACCTATCATCCCCTTGCCTGTTTCCAGAAGGGAGACTGCCAAGGGCAGAGCAGAGCCAGGCAGAAACAGGCACTTAGGGTGAATGAACCTAGGCCAGTTGCCAAGCTATCCTGCCTACAAGAGCCCACAGGAGCTCAGGAGAGCCCATGGCCCAGCCTGTTCCAGGTCCTGCCCTCTTACCCTCGGATGGCAACCGTAAAAGGTCCCGCTCTTGTGAGCCAAGCTCCTTGTATAAAACTTCAAGCAGCTGCCCATCGACATACTGGGCCCCTAACAGCAGGGAGCCTCCAGGCCTAGACCACCAGTGTGTCCAGTCACAGGGCCCAGCCCTGCTCTGCTGGGCACCCCTGCCCAGTACCCATACGCACCCACGTCACCCCACTCAGCCCCTGCATTCCCACTGGACCTTCCCTGGAATGGATGTGGGAAGAGGGAGGCCTCCCCATTTCACCCTGCTCCCAAGGCCTGTGAACACCCAGCCAGCACTGAGTGGACAACTGTTATATGCCCATGCTTTGCCAGACTGGCTGGTAGCCACTGTTGTGTGAGGGGTCCTCACATCAGGGAAGCAAAGCTTGGAGCCTCAGGGCTCGGGAAACGGGAGACAGAATGATTGGGCCAAGGACGACTGTGAGGCAGGACCTCAGCAAGCAGAACCATGGGCAAGGGGCTGAGCGGGGCCAGGCGAAGGCAACCCACAGGGGCTTACCTGCATCTGCCAAATGGCAGCCTCTGGACCAAGGGTGAAAGGCAGCTGTAGAGGCCCGTGGAGGAGGCCAGGCAGAAGATCCCGATGATCACGTAGACTGTGGGCAGAGGGGTGGTGAGGGGAAGGCTGCCGGGGTCCCCCACACACCCCGGGGAAGGGCTCCATGTACTCATGCACACAGACAAGGTGATGCAACCAGTACAGGGAAGGGACAGGCCCCGCCCAAGACGCCCCCTTCACCCGCCACCTGCTGCACTTCTCTAGCAGGGCCGCACCGAGGTGGTCGTAGAAATAGTACAGGAGGACCAGCATGGAGCAGCACATGACCACGAAGACGCAGGTCATGACGGGTGTCACATCCACGGCCTCGTCCTCCTGCTTCTCGGGCCCGTCGTCCCGCTTGTGCTTCATGTACCTTCTTATGAGGCACAGACAGGTCACAGGGATGCCTGGCCGGCTGGCACAGCCCCAGGAGCCAAGGACCACAAAGTCGGGGAGGGACGGGCAGGAATGGTGCTCCAGGACACAATGATACACCCTTGGCCTGTCCACTTTCTCTACACCCACATGTCCCCCATGTCCCACCCCACATTGGGAGAGCCAGACCTGCCCCGTGGACCTCACATCCTTGTCCAGGAGCTTGGGGTCCTTGCAGGGAGGGCTTCCACAGGTGGGTCCTCAGTCACTCAAGGGCCATGCCGCGACAGAAAGCTATAGGATTCCCTTGACTACTGCTGGGACCACCCACAGACCCCATCTCTCATGTGTGCCCTCTGCCTGGGCCCAGACCCCACCACGAGAGCCTCAGGAAGCAGGACCCTCAGGGCCTTTGGCAGGGTTTCCTGGGAGTTCACAGTGCTATATTCAGAAGGTTGTCTGGGCATGTGGACACCTGCTTCCAGACAGCCCTGTTACTTTCACAGTTTCATCTTCCAGCGTTAGTTAGGGCCACCTGTACGTCACATGAGCATGCGCACACATATGTACACAGACTTGCGCATGGGGCACTCACTTTCTCACGTCCCGGCTCCCGGCCCAGTAGCCCCCAAGGGCAACGGTGCCCACAGCCATGATGAAGATGATGACCATGTTATAGTCCAGCAGAGGCTCGTTGGGGGCGTACAGCGCTGCCCTCACTGCTCGGCCAAAACTCTGCCTCGGAGAACACACTAGAGCTCAAGGTCAGCTGCCATCCCCGGGATCCTTGACCCACACCTTCATTCCTGACCCTAGGCAATCCACTCTGCAGGTAGGCGAGCAGCCCCATGTGCATATGTGATGGCGCACATCACCTGGGGACCGTCTAAGAGGCCAACAGGGTCCCCCATGGGGAGAGGAATGAAGCCTGCAGTTAGGAACATTTACTGTGAACTTCTAAGAGTTTCCACAAAGACTGGACATTCCTGTTTTACTTGTGTAATGATGCTCATCTGCTCCAGACCCAGCTCCCCAAATCAAACATGGCCTTGGGTGAGATGGGAGGCCAGGTCCAGTGCATGCAAGCAGCAGGGAGGGGTGTGGTGCTCAGTCTCCACATGAGCTGCACCAGGCCAGCCAAGACTGGAGCCTGGGCCACTCTAATTGGCCACACAAAGCACTTCCAGGGTCTACGTTCCTGACTTTGGGTGGTGCTGGTGGCCCTTCCTCACATGGCTAGTGGGCAAGAACCACCCATAGTCAGCCTGGGCAGGATGGCCTTGTCACGGCCCCACCCACCATGTACTCAGACTGCAGGAGACAGGTGACCCTACCTTGAAAATGTCCAGCATGTCTTTGTGGCTGAGCAGGGCCACGGGAATGCCGATCTCCTCGTACTGCGTCTTATTGCCTCCTGGAGGGACCTGGGGGCCCAGAGGAGGCAGATTCACTGGTTGATCAAGCCCCACCCAGCATTGGGGCAGGCACCAGACCCCTCCTGTCAGCACAGCCTGCAGAGCCAGCCCTGAATGAGTGGAACGGTCCCAAGTATGCACTGGGTCCTTGGGTGCCAGGCAGGGAGAGAGACACGCCAGGAGGGTGGACTTGCAGGCTCGGCTTCCCCCAACAGGGGAGGAAAAAGCTCATCCTTCACTCAAACCTTGGGGTCAGGATGATTAGTGGCCAATCCATACTGGAAGAGAGGAGCTTGGGGGAGAGGCTGGCACATGGGCCCATGCCACCCGCTCCTCAAAAGGTGCCCCCAGAGCTCTGACCCAAGGCCCTATATCCCCTCAACCCCAGGAAAGCTCTGGGACAAGCCCCCTCTAAGACCAGAGTCCAAAGGCCTGAGTCCACAGCCATGGTCAGCAAAGCAAACTCATCTCCCCCAGCACCCAGGCCCATGGGCTCCTCCCCGCCTCTAACCATGGCCCCTGGCAAGTCCTGCTGCCCTGCAGGCCAGCTGTCACCCAGGGTCCCCACTACCCAAGAGGGGCGCCCAGGTGGCCATACCAGGGTCTCCTTACTGACGATGAGCAGCCCACGTGCCCCGCTACCTTGGGCCAGCCTCACTTTCTCGTAGAATGTGCAGTTCCCCCGCGTCACCAGGGGGATCTGGTTGCTGAAGCCTTTGGCAGGGAGGTCAGATGGAGAGCAGAGCATGGAGGCTGTCCAGTCCCGCAGCTTTAGGAGAGACTAAGGGAAGGCGATGCTCACACGAACCGTTCTAGCAAAGTCAGGGCAGGACCAAGTCCTCATAGGAACCAAGTTGTCAGAGAAGGCTGCCTGGTGGCCTTAGGTATCCAGGTCACCGCAGTGAACATTGTCCCAATGTCCCCTCCCTTCAGCCCCCTTGGGTCTCAGCCCTGTGCACTGCACTGCAAAAGGGCCAGGGGTAGCAGCAGGTGGGGCCTGCAGACATGCACAGGCACATGCCTGAGCCAGGGAGGACAGGAGGTACAGGGCAGCATGCACTCAGAGCAAACCCTCAGGAATCCTCCCTGTGTCTCCAGCTCCACCTCCTGTGTCTACTAGGGACAGATATGATGGGCAGGCAGTGGCCTCTGGTGATAACCTACCCCACTAGAGCGTCTGAGCCTCTGGGTGGAGGAGAATGGCTCCCATGATGAAGGGGAAAGCCTCTACCCGCCACACCCTCTGCTGTCACTCTTTCCAGGACCCCAGCCAGCCCTGGGACAGCACAGGAAAGGCTGGCCAGTGTCTACAACAAGACCTATCCCCTAGGAATTCCCTGATGGTGTAGTGGCTTAAGGCTTTAGCGGTGGCGCTGTCAGCGCTGCGGCCTGGGTTCGATTCCCAGTCAGGGAGCTACCCACATACCAAAAAGCGAAAAAAAAAAAAAAAAAAAAGACCTATCCCTTGACAACACCCAGACATCTTTTGCTCATAACCAAAGAAGCAGGCCCAGAGGTTGTGGGGCCCTTTTGGGGATGCCACAGACTCCCGTAGCCCCACAACCTCTAGGGTGTGGCCAGACCCCACCTTGGTTTCCCACATGAGGTCCTTCCTCTGTCCCCTAGCCAGTTCTCTGCAGACAAGCCTCCTAGAGGGTCCCTCTGGACACAGGGGAGGGGCAGAAGGATAGCTGCAAGACAGACAAGACACTGAGCCAGGGCTGGTGGTACTCACCGCCTTGCTGAGGTCGTGTGGCAGGTGTGCCCACTGTGGGTTGTAGAGGATGCAGTAGTCCTTGCCTTTGGGGCCCCCTGACTCGGAGACCACACGCACCATGCCGTACTCACAGGCCACCTGGAGTGATGTGGCAGGAGTCAGACTAAAACCAAGGACACACTGTGGGAGCTGGGCTGGTCTTTTCCCTCTCACATCTTACAAATGAGGGACAGTGGTGAGTACAGGGACAAGTCTCCCCAAGGAGACCTGGTGTGATCACAGCCCTGTCAGGACCCAGCCAGCATGCCCTGCCACATCACGCACACAGGCCCCAGATACTCCTGGCCCCCAACTTGTGCTCTGCATGCTTCAGGCTGCTGGGACCCATCCTTCTGCAGCCTTGCTGTCCTGTGGCTGTAAATGCCTCCAGACAGAGGTGGAGAACCTGCCATGAAGGCAAACAGGTGGCAGCTGCTCCCAACAATGAACACGTGATGGAAATGGACACCAGCCTGCACCTCAGGACCCATACCCCACCACGAATGTGGTTTTGTCAAGGTGGGATGGGTGGGGGGGTCCTAATGGACCATGGGCTCGGACACAAGGCCTGGACAGCAGGGCCTGTGGTGAAAGCCCAGCAAGGCTCTCGGGGAGCTTCGCACCCTTCCCTGGCAGTGGTGAGCGTGGCGTGGAGAGAAGCCCAAGGTGCCTGACCTCACAGCCTGGAGGCTAATACCAGACGCTGGGCACAAGTGCAGGAGGCTCCACAGTCCCCAACTGCCACTGGTCCATCTCTGGCACTTCCTTTTGTCACCCTGAATGAGGCGCCAGCTGCCAAAGCAGTGCTTACAGGGTGAGAAGCTCCAAAGAGAATGGGTGTGTGGGGCCATAACAGCAGTACTCACAGGAGGGCAGGGCGGGGCAGAGGCTGCCCCAGGGTGACTGGGAGTCTCAGAGCACTTCTCCCACCTGCCTCTGCTCCCAAAGCACCTTCACGCACCCTACATGCCACCGCAGTCCCTTGCCTAGGAGCAGAATCAGGAGGTCCCTCCTCCAGGTTCTCCCACCAGACCATCCCCAAGTACCATGCCCAGTATCTGCCCCTTCCAAGGAGATGTCCCACGCTCAGAGCCCCGGCCACCCCCATCCTGCATCACTGCGGCGGGGTGTATGGCCCCACAGCCCTCAGGCTTCATCCAGCCCACCTTCTGTGTTTGTAAATAAAGCTTTATTGGAGCACAGCTGTCCTCTGCCACTCCCAGCTACCACTGCCGAGCAGGGCGGTTGCCCGCGAAGCCAGAACACCGGCCACCGTCCTGGGCCACGTGGCCCTTTCTGAGCGCGCCGTAAGGGGGTCAGGCAC
>PVJL010006224.1:0-95467 GCA_004026885.1 Lyroderma lyra | reverse complement strand
GCGCCCCCTACAGGCCCTCCCACCCCAGTTTAATTAATTAACCCCCAGTTAATCTTCACACTCCTGTCTTCTGATGAGGCTCACTCCTGCCCTGCCAGAAGCAGCCAGAGTCCCCCACTTCATGAGCTCCCTGGGCCAGTTACACTCCCTGGAGCTGGGGTTGGCATTCTTATAGCCACCCCCAATCCTGGGCATGGCGGGCATGGACCTGCCCCTCATCCCACCTCCACGATTCCAGAGGCAAAGGTCAGAGTGAAGAGTGACCCTGACTGCTGTGTTTGTCACTGGTTCACCCCTGCTCCTTCATGCCTATGTTCTTCACTTCGGGGGTCAAGCCCTATTTAAGAAATGTTGGGGTTAAAACAAAGTGATTTTATTGCTACTATGTAGGTCCTAGCAGAGAGAGGATGGAAAATCAGGTCACAAGATCTAGGAAAGAATGTAGGTTAATTAAAGTTTAAAACACAGATCTTTCTACACTGGTTCCATGAGTCAGCACCCAGCTTGAGGAAAGAGGCACAGGGCACGTGACCGTGATGGGGTACTGCCTGGGGGCTGTGGCCTCTGGGTGGTGCCAGCACCATTGTGCCCGCAGGGGACAGCGGCCCAAGTTTGCTTTTAGGCTTTCATGCTTTTAAGCAACATTTAAATTCATCCCAGCACATCCTCGCCTTCCTGGGAAATGTCCTAATTCAAGCTGAGAATCTGGGTCAACTGTTCATAAAAATAGTATTTGCTGAATGAAACTGGCAGCCTAGACAATGGGTGACTTTTTGGGCAGCCAGAGAGGCTTGAAAGAGGAAGCGCTTTGGCCATGAGCTCATATGTTTGCCATCTGCTCTGTGCCATGCTGTTTTCACTCTCTGGGTGTTGATCTGGGCACTGGACCCTCCATGCCCACATGAGGAGGCAGCACATCAGTGTATGGGAAGGCTGCTCTACAGACAGGAGCAGGTAGAAGCTACAGGTGCAGGTGACACAGGTGACTTAGGGATGTCTGCAGCAGCTGTGGCCTGCCCACGCTCTGTCTGCAGTGTGCCCAGAGGGTTTGTCTGAGCCTGGCTGGGTGTCTCCCCAGTGGTTGTGGGTGAGGGGAGGCCACAGCTGGGGTCCTGCCTCAAAGGCCCTGCTGGGTTGGGCCATGCTCCCCTCGACCCAGCTCCAAGACCTGCAGGCTCAGGCTACATGCGCCATGTTTGTTTTCAGCTCCAGCATCCACCCTAGGGGCTGAACTGTATCCCACCCCTCCCACTCCATTCACAGGTTGAAGTCCTCACCCCCAGTATCTCAGAATGTGACCTTATTGGAGAGCGAGTCATGACAGATGCAATCAAGTTAAGAGGAGGTCGCTAGGGTGAGCCTGGATCCAATATGGCTGGTGTTTTATAAAGAGAGGAGTTTGGGACACAGACACACACAGAGGGACAGCCATGTGAGCACACAGTGAAATGACAGCTGCCTGTGAGCCAGGAAGCAGGCCCTCATCGGACACAGAGTCTTTACTGTTTGTCTTCTGCTCCGGGCAGCGTCACTCTAGTCATGACCCTTTCACTCTAAAGGGGACAGTTAATTCTGGTTTTCAATGTCTGCTGGCACTTTCAGAACCCATCTTCTTCTGTCTCCTGGAGCCCCCACCTCAGCATTCTGGGTCCCTGTTCTCCAGGCCCCTCGCTGACTCCTGGGTCCTCGGTCCTCACTCGTAGATGTGAGACCACCCCTTCTGAGACTCCTCCTTGGAGCCAGGTGATTAGTGCCCCATCCTCAGATGTCTGAGCCACCACTTCGTGGCCAGTGCCCTGAGCTGCCAGGTTTCGATAACCCCTGGCCCTCCTGCTGCTTCTCTGAGTGGCACAGGCAGTCGCTGCCTTCACCAGCTAGCGCTAACCTTAACGCTGCGGTGGCCACTCCTGGCCTCTGAGACCTGCTTCACCAGTCCCACAGCAGTGCCCTCTGTCAGAGGACTCCATGCAGCTTGTGCTTCCTGAGGGGCAATGACCTGCGGCGAGTTAGATGTGAATGTGTGTGTGAAGAGCGGTCCGACCGTGCAAGGAGCAGGTCAAGCCCTTAAGGCGCAGCATGCCAAGAATGTTTGAGAAGCAGCAGGAGCCCCTGCGGGCGGACCAGCCCCTGAGCAGCTGCATTTAGAGATATCAGAAAGGCAGACCACGTGTAGCCTGGCAACCCACAGGAAAACAAGCCAACAAACAAACTTTGGCTTTTGGGTGCTGAGGGAAGCCACTGAGGTCACTAAAGATGTTCTTTTTTAAGGAGAGGAGTGAGCTGCTGTGAATTTTGTCTGGATAGCATCCCTGTGGCTGCTACATTTAGCATATATTTAGGAGGGCTAAAACAAAAACAGATACCCATTAGGTAGAACGATCAACTGAATTCATTTTAAAAATTCAGTATCATCTCTTTCCTTCTAGGAATACACTTGGAAAACACTTGCCTTCTGCATTTATCTACGTATGAACTGCATCAAATTTCGTTCATAAACATCAAAAACTGCGAAGAATGTCATACGTCCTGTGAGCGAAATGGCGATGGTCCAAGTTCTTATTACAAAGTACCGAGTAAAGTCTTTCCTGTTGACTGAATCTGAACATATTCCCCTGTGTCCCTAGAAATAAGAATTTGAGGAAATTGCTCCTTTAGGTCATGCTCATCAGAAGACTCAATGAGACGTCTCTCGTCCAGTTGATTTCTGCGTCATCAGTGGCATCTGGACAGGGCACCTGCTCTCATCAAACCTAAAGGGAGGGTGGCTCTTGGCAGGTGGTGACTGCCCGATTCAAATCCAGATTTCCCCCCTGACTCTGGTGTGTCCTGTGGGAGGAAACGCTCACGGTCCTGTCACCTGGCAGTGTTTTCTGACTCGGGCCTGTGACTCACCAGTAGGTGGTAGATTCAGTATAAAATGGCTCCTGCTGCAACCCAGGAGGGGAGCGCTGGGACTTGGACGATCCCCCAACACGGGAGTGATCGGCCCTCCCAACCTTCCCTTCCTGAACCCTGCCGAACCCGAACCCGGAGCATTGGAATCTGCTACCCTGTGTTTCAGCTCGTCTCTATCAGTAGGTAGTAACAGTGGGTTGGGGGATTGCGACCAGCATTTTTAAAAGGTGGAGCAGAATTACGGTTGCCAGGTAAAATACAGGACAGGCAGCTTAATCGGAATTTTAAGCACAAATAATTTTTAAAGTATGAATAAGTCCCAAATACTGTATGCACATAGACATAAATTTTAAAAAGCCTTTGATATTTATTTGAAATGCAAATTCAACTGGGAGTTTTGTATTTTTACCACTAAATTTGTTTGGCAACCCTAAGTAGTACAGAATAGGGGACATCCAAAGGGGCCCCACACACCGTAGGAGTAAATGTTATTTCATGTGCATTCGTGGGCATGTATTGGGTCACACCCAAAATGTGTTTCTCTCTGTGGATCTGGGCAAACGATGCGCGAGCCATTGTCCTGGGTGGTTGTGAGTGTCAGAGGTGAGACAAGCACAAAGATGCTTAACAACACTGGGGTGTCACAAGGCGTACCTGGAGGGCTGTAGTCATTGTCGTTCCATTCTCTGCCTCTGTGTGTGTTTTAGAGAGGATTTTCTTGAAAGAACTCTGAGCTTTCCAATGCTCATTGAAATATTACTCAGAAAACGTCCCCTGTTGATCAGAGTCCCTCACCTCCCCACTGAGGGGAAGATCTCAGTTCTGCTCTCTGAGCCTCACCTGGGAGAAGACGCCACCAGGTGGGCAAGTGCCAAATACTAACGGACAGTTCCACCTATGGCCACTCGGTGGCGACAGAGACTGCGCCCGCCGCGGAGCAGCACTGCGAGAGCTAGCGGGGTTCCCTGGGGCCTGGAGAGTGTGCGTGCCATTGATAACCTCCCTTACCGCCGCAGCAACCCCAGGCCGGGCCCTTTTCTCGTCCGGATTCTGCAGCCTGGAGTAAGGACTCCCTGCAGTGTTCCGGGGCGGGGACTTCAGGCCCAGCCGAGCCAAAGCCGCTCTGGCCTGCAGAGGCGTGGCTTCAGGACAATCAGCCTCGGGGGAGGGCAGCACAGGGCACACTGGGCCGAAGTGAGCAGGGGTAGATCAGAGCCCAAGGGCTGTGCACAGTCACAAAAGGCTGAAAGGAGGTTCCCAGCCGCCGGCCCCCACGCTGTGCTCTTCCCCTTCGGAATCCCGTCTCCCCCTCCTCCAGACCCCTCCCTTCTCCTCTCTCAGGTGCCTCGGTGCGCGCTGCTTCCTTTCCTGCTCCTTCCCTGCTCGTGTTCTGTGTCCTCTCCTGTCCCTTACCTGATTACAACAGGGACCAGGGGCCCGAGGAGTCACTTTTCCAATGGAAATGTGACTCTTCACAGGCCGACAAGAAAAATCAAAGCACCGGTCCAGACGAAAAGCCTTCGGAATTGGCCGTAACCTTTGTCTACTTCAGAGGTAGCTAGCTGAACCTCGGGCCGCACTCAGGCCGCTGCCGCGCCTCCGGGACGCGGGACAGCGGGAGGAGAAGGTCAGGGGCGTGGAGTCGGAAAGACTAACCTGGGATGGAAGCGGTGGCTTTCGTCCACTCAGAGGGCCGGCCCGCACGGTTGTGTAAGAGGCTGGAAACTCTGCGGGGACGTGGGCGTTTGTTGTCTCGACATGTTTGGAAAGAAGGGAAATAAATGAGAACTTCTCCGTGACTTCCCAGAAGCTCTAGAATTATAGTAAGAAAGCAAAGTGAAAGTAAAGCACTCTCCTTCCTAGAGGACGCTGGGCCCTTTCGGGGAATCGCCATGAGCTGGCTTCTCTCGGGCGGGGCATGCTTGCCTATGGGAGCCGTGCGTCAGCATTGTCCCCAAAGGGAACCTCATCAGCTTGCAGCGGCTGGGCATGTATGTGGTGCTGTGATAGGAACAGTCAGGGACAGTGGCTTCTGCTGTTGGCCCCCAGACCAAGCTGGTACCTTTTTGTTCTCAGTTCACAGCCCCTGACTGCTGTGGCCTGGTCAAGGCTTGTTGTCCGGGTATGGGGCTCTGAGGCTCTATGGCATGGAAGGTTGCTTGCTTGCCTGTGCTGCAGGCAGGGGACCCTGGAATCAACATGTGCCTGCACCCCTGGGGTCCTGCCACCTCAGTGTGTTAGCAACAGGCACTATTCCAAGTCTTGGCAAGGTTCATCTCAGACTCTCCGAGAATTATGGGTGGGATGCTGATCTTCACAAGCCACCCTGCTGGGCTGCCAAAGGTCAGCCCCTCGTCACCCAATTTGCACTCATACTGGGCACTTGACTTGGGGAAGCATGTCTATATGGGCTTCTCTCCAGGCTGTTAGACATGTCATGGTTCTACCATTGGATATACCATGCTTTAGTATCCATAGCCCCAAAGTCAGAAACAAAAGGATACATGGGGTCCATGAGCATCTCCCCACATTCTGCCTAGGAGCAGTGGCCCAGGAGGCCACCTGCGTGGCTTTGCGCCCTGGTTCCAGCACCTTCTAGCTGTGGAGACTCGAGGGCATCCCTCACCTCTCCCAGTCTCTGTGTCCTCATCTGTAAATGACTGCCTACTTTATAGAGTTGTCATGGGGAGTGAGGAGACCTTACATGAAGAACACTTAGCAAACAATGGAAATGCTTGTAACACACGGGAAAATGGGGGTCCTAGCGTGTTTTGAGGGCAAAGCCAAAACCTGTGTGACCCAGTGCGCTCTGTGAGCTCTGTGTCTCTTAGTGAAATGTAAACATGTGCACATTTCTGTCTCCGTGAACAGGAAGTGATGAACACAGGACATGGCAGTCCTGGGAAACTAGGCATGGTTCTAGAAACAGAGGAACATTCTAGAATACTGAATTGAGTCCTTAATGATGGACGAGGTGCATGGTGTTGTGCTGTGAAGTCTGGGACAGAAAAAGGTGCGGACCCACCAGATGGGGTGGGGGAGGGGTTGAGGACAGATGAGTGAGATGGTGCGGGGACGAAGTTCCAGAATCTGTCCTAGGAAGCTGAGATATTTATTAATTCACTTACAATATTTATTTATTAAAATCGTAGTAATTCATTAAAACAGAAAATGAATATTCATTAAATAGTTATAAACAAAGAAAATGATAATATATATTATATATAAATAAATAGATTTGAAAATGAGTTAGTATTTATAGAAAATTATACTTATTTAGAAATACTTTATTTTAAAATAATGACAAGCCCTTAATGTGTTAACATTAATAATGATTTTTAAGTGAAAAATAAGTATTCAACCAAAACAACATATCAAACAGATTGAACGTAGAACCCAATATGGGAAACTACCTGTCACTAGTAAGCCAGACAAAGATAGTTGAAAAAATGTAAAACAATGTCACCTACGTCGTTAAGTCTGTTGTTACTGTTTCAGAAAATCCTGGCTGTGGGACCTGGCAGCTACTGGCAAAGGATGGCGAGGACTGGGCAGGACAGCGCGACCCTCTGCTTGTGGGACACAGGCCCTTTGTCTGCCTGTCTGTCTGACTGTCTGGGAGACACAGGAAGGGATTGTGGTTGCTGCCTCACGTTCAGGCTCATCAGCTGTCTCATCCCTGACAACCTTTTGAAACGTGTCTAACTTCCACCATTTTCACAGAGGAGGAGACCAAGGCTCAGAGGCGAGAATGACTTCTTTAGGGTCGCCTTGCTGTTGAGGGTGTGCGTGGGCACAAACCCAGGACGGTCCACCAGAGGGCGCCCAAGGCCAGGCTCCAGAAGGCAGCCCCTCCCGCATTGGGAGGCAGCCCCTCCGCCGGCCTCTCCCCAAGGCTGGCCCCAGTCCCAGGTTGGGAGAATTCAGAGCTCTGGCCCCAGGAACTCTGGTGGGGCCCCTTGTCAGCCTAAGATGACAATGTGGAGTGGACTTAGGCCAGAGGAGAGGATGCGAGACCCCGAGGCAGTGTGACCTAGGAGGCTCCGGAGCGCCCCCACTGTCCCTAAACATTTGGCCAACTCTTGCGGCCCTCCCAGCGCTGCTGATCTTGGGGTTTAGATGCTGCCTTAGACATTCCGACATTCTTCTCAATTAAATCAGAAACTCAAAACTAATTTTTGATCTGTGTGAGCTGCCGAGCTTGGTCAGGGGACGTGCTCACACACGCGGTGAGCATTCGGAGGGTTGGCCTCGCCTTCCTGCTGTGGGTGGTAAGATAGTGGAAGGGCGGGCCCACTCATCACCGACAAACAAAACCCCCCAAATTCTCCCATCACGGGGATGCCCAGCAAGACTTCAGTTCTCAGCCCTGGGGGGACTGGCTCTGTGCCTTCTAGGTGGTGGCTGTTTCTCTCCTCTCCACCGGGATTTGGGGACATGGGGACAAAGTGAAGGCTCAGTTCTCTGCAGATGGCGGCTGGGCACTGACCCCTGGTCTTCAGGCCCTCTCTTCCCTGGCAGCTGACACCTGAGTAGATCACTACTGTCTCCCGTGTCCCCCCAATGGAGACCCTTCGTTCCTCCCAAGGGGCTCAGATTCATCAGACTCGTCTCCTGCGGGGCGGAGGCATCAATCCAGGCTGTTCTCTGAGATGGGTATTGGGCTGTGTGGGGACAGTGTCCTGAGACCCTGGACTGGGGTGGCCACCCCCTGACCTCTATCCTGTCATCCTGCCACCCCCTGCCTGTGCTGGGCACTGCCCTGAGTCCTGGGACCCCTTTCTGTCTGGACTACAGGACTTGATCCAGGAAAAGTCACCAAGTTCCTGAAGTAGTAAAGGGTACAGCATGGGGGACGCCCTGGGGGGGGGATGGGGAGATCCTGCCGGCAGAGAAAGGAAATGCCCCCCAAAACTGGCTACAGGGAGGGGTGGGGCAGGGTCCCGCTGGGCCTCGGTAGTGTGGGGGTCCCCACATTGTCATCCAGTGGTGCCCCCAGGCCCCACCCTCTTCCTAATTCATTGTCCTCTATCATTTTGTCCCCAGTCATCTCCTTCATTGCGTCCATCCAACCTAGGTTAGCCAAACTATCCAGCCGGAAGCAAGCTCACTGTCACACTAAGACTTTGAAGATCGCCCCGTGCACTGTGCGTCCAGAGCGTGCAGACGTGGCGCCCGGGGCCACGGCGGCCCCTACAACTTCCGCCTCAGGCGCTGGGCTGCAACGGCGATTCTCCAAAGAGCTTTTGTGACTCTCTGTTTCTCAATCACTGTATTTGTTCTAATCATGGGATTGAAATGTAATTTTATATCTATTGAATCTAATAAAACATTGGATTTTACTTGTTTCTTATTTGATTTTTCTTATAATTGACTTTTGCCGCATTTTTACAAAACTATCGGTTGCGAGGTTGGAAAAAGAAGGAGCTTCCTGGCGGACGGTTTGCGAAGCTCCGGCCGAGGCCCCCACCCAGAGGGGGAGGGGAACCCGCAGGCCCTAACCGGGGGGCTGCTGCGGACAGTAATTAGGAGGTCTGGGGGACATTGGAGACACTGGGATTGTCTGAGGGCAAAAAGGGCAGGAGATAGAGTACGTTTGGGCCCCTCTCGGGGTAGGGATGAGCCCTCCCCGGGGCGCAGCCCTCGCAGGCACCAACCAACACGACTTCCTGCAGCCGGGCACCTGCCTAGTTCAGGTTCTAGGCGCCACCTTGTTCCACTTGGCATTTCGGGCAGAGACGTCCATGTGAGGAAGGCAGGCCGCGGGCAGCACGCTCTCATCTCCCACTTGGGCCAGCCTCGACCATGAAAACAAGGACAAGCACTGCATAAAATACCGTTCAAAGTGTCAACTAGCTGCTGAGCTAAGAAGGGGTTGCCCCGCCAACACCCAAGGGACTGTGGGAACCTGGGGAGGCAAGAGGCAAGAAAAGGGTTTTGCCCTGAAATGTCTGCCAAGCAGGGCAACACTGACTTTGGTTTTCATGGCTTCTCAGGGCAAAAGGGACAGAAATCAAACCCCAGGGCCCACCCAGGGCACATGAGTGTGGGGACCACACTCAGGGGACAAGTGTGACCATAGAAGATTAGCTCTTGGTGGATTTTCACCCCCAATCACAGTATATAAGTGACCCAAGAAGAAAACAAGGGAAAACCTCCAGCCACACAGTTTATTTCAAACGGTCCGAACTGATGCTGAGCAGGAGCTGTCACCATCCTCTG
Organism: Lyroderma lyra; assembly: GCA_004026885.1. Taxonomy (NCBI): domain Eukaryota; kingdom Metazoa; phylum Chordata; class Mammalia; order Chiroptera; family Megadermatidae; genus Lyroderma; species Lyroderma lyra. The sequence continues at coordinate 86,350 of PVJL010006224.1, read as the reverse complement.
GAGACGAAGGTGCCTTCCTTCTAGGTGTGACATTACTCCTACAGGTAGTTGTTGAAGGACAGTGAGCTCGCGAGGACGGAGGGACCAGGAGCAGGGCCCAGCTGAAACTTCAGGCAGCAGGGACCTGCAAAGACCTCAGCCATCAGCCATAACCGCACTTGTCGCCGTGGACCGCAGGGCACACGGTGACTTGCCTAAAAAAATAAGCATGAGCTGGGGCTCTTCATCTGACAGAGGACATGGCTTTGGGTGCATTCTGGAAGTTCTTCAGACTCACAACAGCTCAAGGTGAACATGGGGGCTGCAGGCATTTGTAGAGAGAATGTGCAGGCTGCTGGGTGGTCCCCACTGACCACACAAGGAGGAGACCCCCCACTCAGACTCAGGACCCTCTGCCAGAGGGCCTCCTGTCCTGGACAAAGTGTGCAGGCCACCATTGCAAAACAGGTGCTACTTGGCTTTCTAGAATTTAGGTGGATTTGAGTGCCAGGAAATCTCCTAAGCTTAGACCTTCGAACAAAATATAACAAAAGTCCTTTAATTCTTCGTGGGGGTCCTAACAAAGGGAAAATCCCATTACCCAACGATGACACAGGAGCCGATGACCAGTTGTTAGGCTGGCACTGATGCTACAGTGGCCCTGGGAGTATTCGTTAGTCCAGGAGCTAAGACCTTCCATTTTAATGGCCCATCTGGAGATGCGAGCAGGCTTTGACCTGGGCAAGGCCAGCACTGAGACCCCACAGGTGGAAGTCTCCTCTGTAGCTTGGAGCCTGCATGTCACCTTGGATTTGCCACTAGGCCACTTGTCTTAGAAACTGCCAGCTGAGAATCCACCATCGAGGCCTGAGCAGGTGTAGCAGCCAGGTTTTCTAGATGTTACATTTGATGCTTTGACATTGGGTCCTTGCTGACCTTGGAGGGACTGCTTTCCCCAGGGTCAGCCAAATCCCAGAGAGAGGGACATGTCATCATCACCAGAGTCCACAAATGACATTAGGGTTTGCTCTTGGTGGTGTCCATTCTGTGGGTTTGGACAGTGTATAATGACATGTGTCCACCACGGTAGTGTCAGAGCAGTTCCACTGCCCTGAGGACCCTCTGTGCTGTCTGTCCATCTGTCCTCTCTATAACCACTGGCGACAACCATTGATCTTTCCACTGTCTCCAAGCTGTGCCTTTTCCAGAATGTCCCGTAGTTGGAACCACACTGTATGTCCCCTTTTTAGACTCACTTGTTTCACTTAGCAAGATGCAGTTCTGGGTCCTCCACGTCCTTTCATGGCTTGATAACTTGTTTTTGTTTTTGTTGTAATTCTGAGTGACAGTCCCTTGACTGGATGGACCGCAGTTTATGTATCCGCTTACCAACTGAAGGACATCTTGGTGACCTCAAGTTTTGGCAATAATGAGTAAAGCTGCTTTAAACTTTTGTTTACAGGTCCTGGTGTAGCGTAAGTTTTCATTTCATTTGAGTAAATACCAAGGAGCAGGATTGCTGGATCCTATGATGGATGTGTTCAGTTTCGCAGGCAATCCCCAAACTGTCTTCCCAAGTGGCGGCACCACTTGCATCCTCATCAGCAGTGAGGCAGAGTTCCCGAGGCTCCACGTCCCCCCAGCATCTGGCGATGCCACTGGATTAGTCATTCTGATAGCTGTGTAGTGGTAGCTCAGTTTTAATTTGCATTTCCCTAATGACATGCTGTTCAACATCTTTCTGCTTACTTGCCGTACGCACACCTTCTTTAGTGAGAGGTCTGTTCAAGTCTGTTGGCCCTTTTAAATCAAGTTAGTCATTTTCATACTGTTGGCTTTTCAGAGCTCTTTGCATATTTCGGATAATAGTCTCTTATCAAATGTGTCTTTTGTAAATATTCTCTCCAAGTCTGTGGCATGTCACCTTATTCTTTTGACGTTGTCTTTCATAGAGAAATTTTTTATTTTAAATAAAGTCCAGCTTATTAATTATTTCTTTCATGGATCATGATTTTGGAGTTGTCTCCAAAAAGTCCTCACCATACTGCAGGTCATCCAGGTTTCCTCCTACATTATCTTCGAGGAGTTGTATAGTTTTGTATTGCATATTAAGGCCTGTGATCCACTTTGAGTTAATTTTTGTGAAGGATGTAAGGGGTGTGTCCAGAATATTTTTTTTTTATGTCCAGTTGTTCTGACATCATTTGTTGTGCAGGCTACCTTTGGTCCATTGTGCTGCCATTTGCTCCTTTGTCAAGATCAGCTGATTGTGTTTATGTGAATCTATTTCTGGGCTCTCTACTTGGCTCCACTGATCTATTTGTCTATTCTTTCATCAATACCACACTGTGTTGATGACTATAGCTTTATAGTATTTAATTTTTTATTTTGTAAAATAAAAATAAAATATAGGTAATCCCCTCTATCCCTAGTTTACTGTGAGTTTTTATCAGAATGGGTGTTGGATTTCATTAGGTGCTTTTTCTGCATCTACTGAGATGGTCATGTGAATTTTCTTCTTTAGTCTATTGATGTGATGGATTACACTAATTGATTTTCTTCTCAAACTTTGTTTTAATAAGTTTCAAAATTCTGTGACACATTTTTGGTCAAGTCTTTCCATTAAAAAATACTGATTTTAAAAACTAATAACTTAAAAACTGCTCCACAAAAAAAATCTCCAAATGGTCCACAAAGCATTCCTCTTTCCTTCCGAAGCTTTTACGATGCATTGTGATCATGACCAGTCTTTTACTAGTAAACTTTTTTTTTTTGGTGGGTAGCTCCCTGGCTGGGAATCGAACCCAGGCTGCAGCGTTGATGGTGCCAGCACTGAAGCCTTAAGCCACTACACCACCAGGGAGCTCCTTTTACTAGTAAACTTAAATGGCCAATTGAGACACAGTTCTGAGACTGTTTTTCCACCACTGATTAGAATGTGGTGGCAGGTATTGGGGGTTATATTCACTTAGCCTTCCGAGCTTTCTGGGCTGACTTGGTGACCCTGCCAGTTCCAGCTGCCTTCCTGTCCACTGCTTTGATGACACCCACACAGCAACGGTCTGTCTTGTGTCATCAGCAGTGAAATGGCCAGGAGGATGGTAGTCAAAGAAGCTCTCAACACTCAGGGGCTTGCCAGGAGCCATTATCAACAACGGCAGCATCACCAGATTTCAAAAATTTTGGGTCATCTTCCATCTTTTCCCCAGAATGATGATCAATCTTCTCAGCTCAGCAAATTTGCAAGCAATGTGAGCTGTGTGACAATCAAGCGCAGGTACGTACACAGCACCGATTTGGCCTAGCTGGTTCAGGATAATCACCTGGGCCAGGGAGCCAGCTGCTTCCAATGGTGGGCCATTTTTGCTGTCACCAGCCACGTTGCCACGACATACATCTTTGAGACACACTCTTGACATGGAAGCCCACATCATCCCCAGGAAGAGCTTCATTCAAAGCTGGTGCATTTCAACAGACTTGACTTCAGTTGTGACATCGACTGAAGCGAAGGTGACCACCATTCCAGGTGGATTTCCCCTTCTCCTGTGTCCTCCGTGTGGCCTGCTATTCCTTGGCTAAATTCTCATCAGATGCTGAGCTCCGGCGTGGAACGGAATGGGGCCCAGGCAGTTAACTCCGGACACGTAGAAAAGGGGGAACCATAACGATGTGCGTGAAAAGTGCACAGCACCTGCCCAACCGTACCCAGGTGAGGGCTCTTCCCCGCTGCCAGGGGGCGTATTGCTATACGTGAGACAAAGCACAGGTGGCTGTCTGGTCCCCGCTCCACTGTCCAGGAGTTTTCTGGGTCCAGTCCCATGAAGGTCCCCAAGAGCCTCCCCAGAACTCCAGGACCGGTGCTCTGTGCTGGCTCCTGACCATCGGGAGGTCACTGTGAAAGGGGGATCAGCAGGGCAGGGTGGGTTTGTGACAGGGTTCCTCCCCACAGGTGGGTCACAGGAAACTGAGGCACCCCAGTTAGGAGCCCTGGGCCCAGGACACCAGGCAGCAGCCAGGAACACGTGGGAGCCATCTGCTCCGCAGACCCTGCCCAGGCCGGGTGAGGGTGAGGTGGAGCCCCGCCCCGGGAGGAGGGTCCCAGGAGAGGCTACCAGGTTGCAAGTGGGGTGGGGGTGGGGCTCCCTGTATGAAGGTCAAGAACAGGTGAAACTAATTCATGGTGATAGAAGAAATCAGGGACCGTGGTCAGCCATGGGCACGAGTGAAGGGGGCATCTGGGGTACCGATTGCATGAGGGGGCTCACCTTGTGAAAACATCTCCGGCTGTACATTTATAATTTATATATGTGTCCACGTGTATGCTATGCCTCCATTTAAATTTTTATGGAGTGGCTCTGCTTAGAAGTTGCCCCATTCTTGGGTGCTGTCAGGAGCCGGAGACACAGGTCACACCATCTGGTTTGAGACCCTGAGTCCCTGTGGCATAGTGAGGGCGAGTGACAAGAACTGCCACGTCCTGGGGTGACAACAGGGAAGTAAACATCAGACACGCCAACACCGGGGCAGCCCCTCCTTCTGAAAGCATCCCCCGACTGCCGTCCCTGGGAACAGCTGGGCCAGCTCAGCCCCAGCAGTTGCTTGGCATGGTTCCTTGACCAAATTGCGGGTCCCCTCCTTCCTGGTCTCCTAGTGAGCTCTCACTTAGCCTTCCTTTTTACAGTGACAGGATAGCATGTGAGTTCGCCCCTTCCTGTGGACGGACAGTGATTACGAGAAAAGCAGAATGTTTGACTTCATCTCGGCACACAGGATTCTATCAGGCATGGGAGCCCCCAGCTGCAAGGACTTTCCCGGGACCCCTTGACAATGGAGGGCCCAGCAATTCCAAACAGGAATTTGGAGATGGGAGTGATTAGTAACAGGACTGCCTAAGGGCTCGTGGCTATTTTAAACTGCTAAAAAAAAAGCAAAAAATTACCTGGAAACCACTTAAATGTAGAATTCACTAAACGTTGAAAAAATCAGACTATCAGGTGTCATGAGGGCTTTAAACTATGTTGTAGATGGTGCTTCTCCATTCTACCAGACTTTCCAGGCTATTCCGAGGCACCTGAGGCCAAGAGCACCCCCAAAGCTAGAAGGGTGTTTCCAAGGGGAAAGGACTGACTGGTCACCAAATGACACGTAACGTGTCCGCTCTGGGTCACATTGCATCTTGCACACACACTTGGAGGCGTGCAGACACAGTAGAAAGAGACGCCTCACGTGGAGTCCTCGCTGTCTGAGAAGGAGAGTGGGTTCCGGTGTTCACGTCGCCCTTCAGCTCACCTGAAACATCTGCTCTATTCTAGATGAGAAAATGATTGCACCGGCCACGGCCCAGGTCACAGGGCCCTGCGGGTGGTCAAGCTTCGGGCCCACGTGGGTTTCCCTGGGAGCTTGTTAGGCACCATCTGGGCCCCAGTCCAGAGCACCGAGCCCTCACCGGGAGGACTTGGGGTTCACAGTGTCAAGAAGAGGCAGGGGCAGATGGCAGGGCTGGGTGCCCTGAGCCTCAATCAGGAGGGGAAGGTCTGCAGCTTCAGGCACACAGCTGGTCAGCACAGGGCCCCCTAGAAGGAAGCCACTGTGGCTCTGGTGATATTGGTAGGAGGCTGGAGGGGGGAGCCTGGGTGCCAGCCTGTTCGGGATTGTCCCCACCTGCCCCTGTCCTCGCTAGCCCTGGCAGCTGTGAGGGATCAGGCCTGGCCCAGACTCTGCCCAGGAGTCAGACAGAGGTCCTCCCACTCCCACCTCCCCAAGCCTCCCAGCTGGACTCACTCAGGCCAGTGAGTGAGCGCCCCCGCACCTGGGCCCGATCCAGCTCAGGGGGCGGATATAAGGAGCCCGGGGTTGGTGCTCAGGGCTCATCAGCGCTGCCCAGGCTGCCTAGTTGCACCCCAGTGGGCTCAGCTCTGCTTTGTGCTGCGGGGGGGGGCGGTCTGGGGCCCCCAGGTCCAGGAGTCTCATCCTGGGGTCTCCTCATCGCAGAGTTGAGGAAGCTCAGGCCTCAGCTCCCAGAACACGGTGGATGGAGCCTCAACCAGCACAGAGACCCCCAGGAGGCCTGCGAGTCCAGTCCCGCCTTCGGTGGCGCTGCTGCCCCCAACCCGGCCCCATTTCGGACCCCCCGTGGCCATTCCATTGGTCTGCCCTTTTCATTTAGAGAAATCACTGTGGGGCCCCAGAGGGAGGTCCCCTTTTCCCCACCTGTTCCCTCCCATCCTTGGTATGCTGGGGGAGCGCTGGGACCAGCAGAGACAGAGGGGCTGCTGAGAGCCATGTCCCCCCCCCCCACTGCCCACGCAGGGCCAGGCCTCGTGCTGGGCTCCCGGCAACAGAGGGCAGGTGGAGAGGGGGGCTGGCAGCTGAGGGCAGGCAGTCCCCTTGCTGGGAGGGCCACCCGCATTGGGTGGGGGTGAGCTCTGACCTCTTGGCTCCCTTCAGTTGCTGTGGGGGCTGGGGAGGGCCGGTAGGTTTATCTAGAACTGTGTCTTTGGCGTCTCGGTGTTCTGCCTGCTGAACAGGTGAGTCTACCTGGCCTCATGAAGCTGCTCTCCTCCCTCTTTGCAAGAAGGCCTGCGGGGGTGCTGTGGGGGTTCACTCTCCGGATCCAGGCATGGGAGACCCCTCCGCTCAGATCCCTGGAACCTCAGTGGTCATTCTGGCCACGTATTCAAGTCACTTGGGCAGCTTCGGGACCCTCTGCTGTGCCTGCTCCCACCTGAGCCACTTCACCTGGGGTCTGGGGCCCGAGCTGGGAGGTTAGGGCTGACATACCCGGCGCTGCTCTGTGTGTGCTGGGGGGCTGCTCGGGCGCCCCTTTCCCGGATGGCCTGTGCTCTGCCTTCTCCTTCCTTAGGACCGCATCTCAGAGGCCTTGTCCCGGACATGTCACCCGGGGCTCTGTCCTCTTTCCAGAGCAGAGGGCGTGGCATGTTGACTGGGTCATTTCCTGGTCATCTCTGGAATTTTGGGGTTCAGCTATGCTATCCAGGTTCCTGCTCCCCGGCTGCTTGGGGCCTGTGTCTCGGATGTGGGTTCCCAGCCATGTTTCTTTCATCTGGGCCGGGCTGGTCCCTGGCTGGGCTGGAACCTTCCCTCCCCTCCCCGGGATCCTCTATGCTCCTCCTCTTCTGGCTTCCGGGTTGCAGGAGCTCTTCCTAGCCTCGAAGTGCTGCCCCCAACTCCTCCCAGCCCACCCTGGGCCCCGCTCCAGGGGACGCCTTTCCTCGTCCCCATCTCCTGACCATGCTCAGTGCCCTGCTGGCCCTCAGCTGCCCATCCCTGAGCCCATTTCTGGGAGTTGGTTTCCCCTTTCGGAGGCTCTGAGGAAGGTCCAGCTTGCACCACAAACGCAGACCCCTGGGTGGGCCCCCAGCTTCAGCGGCCGTGTTCTCTGGGGTCCCTCCACCTGTCTCCTCCATGTCTGACACTGAGCAACCACCTGCTCCTCTCTCAGCCTCAGCATCCCCATCTGAAGTTACAAGGTGGTCTGGGTAGGGGACGCTTGGGCTCTCCCCTCCTAGGGTGGCTCCAGGAGCCCCCAGGTGGGGCCAGACCTTCCTGACCTGCCTGCGCCTGGGTCCCCGAGGTCGCCCCTTTGTGCTCTGTGATCTGATGTGGTGCCTTCTCTACAGGTTCGGGCAGCTCTGCTTCTCCACCTTCAGCCTTGAAGAGGCCTCGGGGACCCACCAGAGCCAGGACCTCCCCAGGGTTACTGGCCTATAGCTCAATACAGAGCGGCACTACTCTGTCCCATGTCCCTGCCCACGGGGCCTCCCCGTCCCCCGGCCCCTGCACCCTGTAGCACTCCCCTCCCAGTCTCCTTGTCAGGGTCCCAGCCCGCCCGTCCCTCCCTCCCTCCCTCCCTCCCTCCCACCCATGTTAAACACCTACGCCAGGACCTCCCCAGGGTTACTGGCCTGCAGCCCAACACAAAGCAGCACTACTGTGTCCCACGCCCCTGCCCGTGGGGCCGCCCGGCCCCCCCGCCCCTGCACCCTGTAGAACTGAACTCCCCTCCCCTCCCTGCCCCTCATAGGGTCTCAGCCCGTTCCTTCTCCCACAGCTTCAGCACTCGTCCTCCCAGGGCCTCTCCTGCCACCTCCTGGAGGCCCCTCCCAGAGCGTCAGGCCCTCCAGGTGAGTCTGGGTGAAGCTTGTAGTCCCCAGGTGCTCGGCAGGAAGGGGAGACCTTGAGGTTGTGGGTTTCCCCACCTCATTGCCTTGCTGAGGCCCCAGGCAGACCCTAACTGTAGGGTCCGGTCTAGCATCTCCAGCGTAAGGTGATGGGGGAGCAAGTGGCAGGTTGCCCATGGCCCCTTCCACTGGCCTGGAGGTTTGGGGTCTCCACACTGAGCCTTCAGGGGAGAGGCTGGGCCCTCCTGAGCACCTGTGTCCAGGCCAAGCTAGGGGGTGGGTAGGGACAGGACAGGCCCCGGCCTGCAGTGTGGGCAGGTGTGACCCCAGGGACTGGGGTTCAGCCCCTAGGGCAGATGAGAGAAGAGGGTCCCATGTGGACTGCAGGCACTGGTCACGGAGGCTGCAGGCCACTGGGAGGTGGGGAGGATGGGGGCAGGGGTGCACCTGGGCCCAGGCAGGTCAGGGGCAGGGGCCTCACACCCCATGTTGACCCAAGATGGGAACTCTGAGGCTCAGAGACCTGGTGTCCTGCTCAGTCTCATCTGGGGCATGCTGCCCCCCTTCCCATCGATCCTGGTACCTGATCTCAGCTTAGAGGGCTGGGGGGCTGGGGGGCTGGGGAAACAACTGCTTTGCCCTGACCGGAGGGCCCTTCTCACTGCCCATCTGCATCCATGAGGTGCCTGGGAGGCACCGGGTCTGGGTGACTCAGGCTAGTGACCTCAGTCTTTCTTCCTTCTGCTGGGGCGTGTGGGAATCAGTCTGAATTCGGGGTGGCTGGGGCTCCTGGCCTGAGACCCCAGTGCTTTATGGCTTGAGTAGGAAGGTCCCTCCCTAGGCCGGGGGCTGGTCACTCCCTGCACCCAGCATCCCCCCCCCCCTCCTGTCCCAGGGCCCAGCTCGAGCTCAGGTCTTACCTTCCCACCTCTGCTTTCTCCCTGGCTGCTTTGGAGCGGTCCCTGCTTTAGAGAAAACCACCAGTTGTGTGTCCTGGGCCTGCCTGTGACTCGCTCCCTCCTTTCCCTGACATCAGGTGTGCCCTCCTCTCTGCTGGCCCCTCAAGCCTGGCTGTGATGAGTGCCGCCTCCCACAGGAAGCCCTCTGCTTTGTCCCGCCCTCTTGACTAATACCTGTCTCTCTCTAGGGAAGTTTACATCCCGTCCCTTCTTGTGGTCACGCTTGTCATTCCATTTTTCTCTTGTGGGCCTGTCTTGTGCCCCTGGTCTGGCGATGTCACTTGGATGTCCAGGTCCCTATGCTTGCAGCTCTAAATTCTCCTGGGGTTGCCCTGCCCTTCCCTGCAAAACAGCATCTGTGCTGCCAGGGGCATCCATGTCAATGGTGTGGTCTTTCTATGTGACAAGGTGACTGGAGACTGCTTTGGGGTATGTGTAGGGACCAGCAGGTGTCATCTCTATCAGACAGTCACCTTCTGGACGTCTCTGGTGTCAGGAGGCTCAGCTCTGAGTCACAGAACAGGCCTTCTCTGTCCAGGGATGCCAGAGCTGTTGTGGGGTGGTAGGTGGAGCCAGAGCTGGGAAGGTAGCAGGGAGCAGGGCAAACCAGCCTCAGGGAAGTGAGTCCCTCCAGAGCCCCAGCTCAGGTGAGGCCACCACCTGGAGGGGCCAGCCCGGGAGGCTGTCCTGTGGGAGGCGAGTGGCCATGGGTTCCTCTCCAGTGTGGTCGAATCGCACCTGACTCAGGCCTGCTCCCAGTGACACCGGCTGCCTGTGAGCCCTGCTGTCAGGTAGGTGACACTGCAGTCCCCCCAGGCCCCCAGCTGTGCAGCATACTCTACCCAGCAGCACGTGGCGAGGTGACCCACTTGACTCACAAGGGCGGCGCTCAGGCCTGTGGGTGAGTGCCATGGCCCAGGTGTGGGTCTCTGCTGCCCTGAAATACGGGCAGGACAGAGCTAGCTTCTCCTGGGTGACGTGGAGAAAGGTGATGGGAGTTCATCCCCATCGCAGATGACAAAATAATGGCAAGACACACTGTGATCTATGGGTCTTTGGGCTGATCTGTAACCTGCTCAATTTTAAGAATGTTCTTTAGGTCTCTCACAGCTGAAGTCAGACCATAAAACACTGAGTCACCGGCAGGTAAGTCACCCCTGCTCTGTCTTCACACCGTGAGGGGCTGTGACTTCCCACGCCTCACAGGGATGTGCAGGTACCTTCTGTGTCGTCAGCACACCTGTTCATTTTGTAGATGTGTTTAAAAATCAAGGAATCATTGTCCTCACACATGAACGGTGATAGGACCCATCTGAGGAATTTAACCAGTGGAGACACCTGAGGGAAGGGAATCACATTAGCAGAGTTCCTGCAAAGAAGTTCTGAAAAAGGAAAACATTGTTAAAACGAACGCCAGTGGGTTATTTATGCATATAGGCTGTTAACGGCTTATGAGTCCTTCATAGCAAAACAAAGCCCTAGATGATAGAAAACCCTGAAACTCTCTGTATCAGGTCACGTGACAAACTAATCCTTGAGTAAATGGGCTGCTCCTGACAACAGATGTTTGTGTTCTTGAAGTGTCTTAGCTTTTTTTAAAAGTAAGACTTGCTAGGTTTGTGTGGCTAGTTGCTGGGTTAGTCTTGTTTAGATTCTAGAAAAAAGAACGATTTCTTGGCTTCGGGCTCTCAAGAGTTATACTTGTACCCTTTGCCTCAATGCCCTGATCTTGCTTGTCCCAAGTTCAAAGCAAAAGAGATCCAGACAGTTGCTCTACAACACTCTCTCCCTGGAGGTCACTGGCTACATCAAAGATGTATTCTCCCCTTGTGGGAAGCAAAGACTGGGTAAAGGTTACTCGATTTGTTTTGCATTCCCTGGATTTCATTTTAACTTAGGTCACCACTGTTGGGAATGCCCTGCTTATGATGCAACAGGAGTCTGGCCAGTCAAGTTCTGTGTATGCAGTACTGATTCTGTATTGGTTCTGTGTACCCAATACTGATACAGACGTTTCAGCAAGTATGGGCTCCTTGGTGGAAGCCTGCTTGTGTTGCTGTTCAGGACTAGCCCGAACTGAATGCTGAAAAAGTAGTTTCTAGGTCTAAATATACCTGTCAAGGGTGACCTTCAAATGTTTTATGTAATTAGGAGGAGACCATTCTCAGGAGAGTCATTGAGTAAATGCTTAAATTGATCATCGTCTCAACAGAGGACTCCCTCTTCTGTTCTGACGTAATGGGCTGCCATAAGAATTACTGACTGGGTAAATGTCCTCAACAGGTGCTTTCTGCTGCTCCCTCACACTGTAAGGCCTGTGCTTCAAACCACAGCTCAAAGATGGAATCTTCTAGAAGGAAATACGCAAGGAGACTTCAACGACTGCAGCTGTTTTCTGAAACTGTAGGGATGGACTCTGGATACAGGCTTCTCAGGATCATCGGGCACAGCCCCCCAGACAGACACAGGGCGGAGCCAGCGCGTCCTACGTGTCCGTCCAGAAATTATAAAATGGCTCAGCTCAAAGACAGTCAAGGCCACAGGGACCAAACAATTTTCTGTTCATTCTACTTGTCAGGAACTTGTGATTAGCCTTTTTATTAATCTTCAATGCTTGGTCACACTTGTAGAAACTTGAATAAAACATTTCAAATGGCTTTGTGCTCCAACTGGCTCCATTTGACTATTGTTCAAGGCTTTGAAGTGAGTCCCCTGTCCCTATGGAGAGAAGGAAAGGGACTTGAGACCCAGGGCCAGCCCTGCCTTTGGTTGGGAACTGAGAACTTCAGGCAGGGTGTCAATGACAAAGTTCCCTGTAACTTATTTGTGGGCATTTTTTTTCCACTTTGGGAAGGTGGAAACCATAATATATACATATACACACGCAATGAAAACTAGCACACCACTTCACACCCATTGCTAGCATTTTCTTAGTCACTTAGCTATTAAAGTTAAAACACAGCTTCTTGACATTTAGAAGCATCATGACTGACGTTCAGCTACAACCATGAGCATTGTTGGTGAGTAAGTGAGCTGCAATTAGTAACTTCACGCTGATAAAAGTCACAACTAAAACCCAAACCAAAGTCAGTAACTGTCAACATTTTAGAAATATTTGACAGTTTTCGTCATCAAATAACATGCTGACTTCAATTCCAATGGAGCATTTCGTTACATGAAACTGGTTTCCTAAAGAAAATGAAAGATGACACTTTCAAAGGATCTGCAGAAACTGCCCAAACTGATTTTGTCCCTTCTGTGACGGTGATTCATGGGAAATAACTGGAAAACAAAGGTGATGTCCCAGGCACACATGTTTGGGGAGTTTCTACGGGGGAGTTTCTACAAAATAATTTTCAGAAATATGAATAGAGAATGAGAATCATTTCATGTGCACTCGTGTGTACAGAAATGCTACACGACAGCCATCTGAGGCTTGGCCTAGGTCACATGTTCATAAAAATGCAGAAAATGTTGATAAACTGTCAGATTCTGTTTAGTGAAACTCAAGTGACAGTTCAAGTATTAAAAGCTCTACAATCTAAGTGTAATTACAAAACAATTGTACAACACATCACATCCTGAATTTGATGAAATGAGCAAATTCCACTTCTAAAGGAACCTGAGACAATATGACCTTGGCTGTTGTCCTTCAGCACTGCCATTCAGAAACGGTAAAAATGTTCAGTTACCTGGACCACCGACATGAATTCATGTAGTAGCCGCCCCGCCCCCGCCATGGGCTGTCTGGAAAAAATCCAGCCATCAGTGCCTCTTTATTACACGGCTGGGTACTTTCCGGACAGGCCTCGTTTACCCCCTTTTAAGCCACGATGCAGTGTGCTTAACGGCGCTTGGTGGGTGTGCAACGCGAAGCCTCACAGTTTAAAAAACACGGGCAGGGAGCCGGCAGAGTCGTGAACTGCCTGGACTCCGACATTCTCCACCCCGCGCGTCCAGGCCTGCAAGCGCCAGCGGGTGACCCAGGGCGCGCCACAGCAGTCACCACCCCCGGGTGCGCTCGCCCTGGCTGGGGTGGCCTCGAACGGGACTCCGGTGTCTGGGCGCTGAGCACCCAAGTCCGGCTCAGCAACAGGGCAGGGCCCGGCCGACGCGACACGCGCCGGGACGAGCCGCCACCGAGTGGCACGCAGGCATCCTGCCAGCCGCCTCCTCGGGTCCCCCGGAGCTCCCTCCGGCCTGTCGGCGTCGTGCGGAGGACACGGGTCCGTGGGGAGGCAGCGGGGGTGGGGACACGCGGAGACATGGCGGGGCACGTCCCTTCCAGCAGCGGAGAAGGAAGCGCGAGGCCCAGCTGCAGCTACGGGTCGGAAGGAAGGGAAGGGGCCCAGGTCGGGGGCCTGGGGACGTCCGAGGTCCCGCCCTCCCCCTCGGGCCGACTCAGCTCGGCCCAGACTGCACCCCTCCCGTGCCTGGGTCTCAGGGGCTCCGAATGCCAAGGTGCATCCTCCCTGGGGTCCCCACGCGCCGACTTCGTCTCATGCTCTGTGCCACCCGGGGCGGGAGAAGGTGTCGGGGAAAGATGGTCCCGGCGACAGCAGAAACAGGAGCCAGCCGCTGGGCCCCGTGGAGACAGTGCCGGAGGCGGGGCGGGGTCCCAGGGCGACCCCTCCCTCCCACCCTGGGGGCGCAGCTTCCGGACTCCAGGCAGGCGGCGGTGGCGACTCCTGGTCCTCCGCCTTCCAGTCTGGACGGCCGACCCAGTCAGGACGGTACAAAGGGCTCCTGTGGCCTTGGCCTCTGGCTTAGAACAGTGGACACCGTAGGAGCGATGTGGCCAAAGCATCCATCTCCCTGTCTCATAGGCTCCGCTCCCCTAGTTCTTTCGCTCTTTTTCCTGGTCCGAAGTCGTACTAGCCCCCAGCTTGCTGGTAACAGTCACTGCAGGCCAGCACCCCTTCCAGGCCTTTCTGCACCTAGACAAGGGATAACACCTGAACAACCAGCTAGGCCAGAAGTCACCAGGCCGCAGGCTCCAACACAACGACAGGGGCTTTGAGACCTATTTCTTGGGTCAATGCTTTCTAAACTATTAATTGAATTAATTTCTCCTCATCTAGGGACCACCAGGATACTAGTGACACCCCAACAAGGCTTCCAGCCCAACTCGACCAAAGATAACATGGTGGATCAGACAGGGTGAGAGCTCCGTGGGTCCCCAATAGGTAGGGACAACGACCATCTCAGGAGGAAGCAGACACAGAAGATGAGACCTCCAGCCCCTCAGCTTCCCATAGAGATTTCTGGGGATCATGGCTCTCAAGAGAATGTGAGGAAGGCAGATAGAATAGGGGGGGATCTTGAGACCCCTCCCATGAGACCTGCCTGACTGGAATAGTCACCACTGTGGTACCCCCCTATCATTAGTAATCCCCGCCCCAAGCTGAACAACCACAGGAAAATTCCAGGCAAAAAGTTAGCTAATAACAAGGAAGTCAGAGGGCCCAAGAACCCACCGGTTTGAGCCAGTCCCTACCTAACGCCTGCGCAGTGAGAGCTACAACGACCTTCATCTCACCTGGACCTATTTATACCATCACTGTACTGTCATACACACGCCCGGAAGTTCAGTAATATCATTACAACAGACTGAACTCTGGGAAAGGGCATGCGCAGTCAGAAGGGGTTATGTAATTGACCCCATGTCAATCAGACTTGTCAATTAAGAAACTCCCCGCCCAGAGGTGTCTCCCCTGAAGACATGGAAGAAAATACAAGTCCCAAAGCCTCGTTGTTCGGGCTCTTGAGCCATTTTCCTGCTCCAGCCCGCTCCTACCTCTTAGGAGTGTACTTTCTCTTCAGTAATCTATCTCTTGGGGAGCTCCCTGGTGGTGTAGTAGCTTCAGGCTTCCGCGCTGGCGCTGTCAGCGCTGCGGCCGGGTTCGATTTCCGGCCAGGGAGCTACCCACACACCAAAAAAAAAAAAAAAAAAAAAAAAAGTCTCCCTCTTTGTTTCACCTCTACACTTTGGTGTGAGTCTCGTTCAATTCTTTGCTCGAGACACCAAGAACCTGGACACCACGCTGTCGAGGGCACCCCACTTTCCGGTAACAACAGGACGGTCACACTACTGTTTAAGGAGACAGAGCTCCCTAAACAAGTCACCGCAATCCAAGCGGCTCTGTCAGTTCTCCCCACACACATTCCATCCAAAGCAAACTTAGCAGCAACCGGACACTCCCACCCTACTTGAGATGCTCTGAAAACATGTACTGTGAAGTGGTGGGATGACAACTTCTTCACCTGACTTTGTCAAGAAAAGCTGGATTCGGGGACAATGACTCTGGAAGAAAGGTGGAGAGCGTGGGGAAAAAGGAAAGGTCCAGAGCCCAGCTCCTTACCCCGGCCAGGCTCCTCGTGCAGATGCCGCTGTCTTCCTCAGTCTTACCTTAGAAGAACTCGCCTGAGCCCACTGTCTTCTGAATTCACTAACTCACAGAGGACAGGGTCCTTCGAGGATTGTATGGACATCTTGGTTCCGACTGGGAACTTCACAAAGGCTCAAAGCCTGGTCCCTGTCTGCATCCCACCCAATGCTCTCAGTTACCAAGATTGCAAATTCCCTGAGGGGCTGCTGCCTCAGTGTCAGCAATGGCTTCAGTGTTCAGCAGCTTCTTTGTGGGGGACATTTCTCTATTCCACCATTGCAGCTATGCAACAAAGGATTTTTGTCATCATTCATTCAAAATTTCTACACCCAGAAGGTTTCATCCAGTTGTCTAACCCACTGCTGGAAAGGGAGTGATGGTTCTGCTTTGCGATGGCTCCGTCCACACGTGTCCTCGCTGTGGCGCCCCCCGGTGGCCGAGACACCGCCTGTTCACAGTGTTTGCGGTGCTTCTCGGAGGGCTCCTTGTCTGCTCCCCCCAGGAGGTTTCTACAGCTCTTCTCTGCAGATGCCAGCGGCAGCTGCTGCTTTCCCAGGAATGCTGTCCCTTCTCAGTGCCTAGAG
The DNA here is from genome assembly GCA_004026885.1 of Lyroderma lyra. Classification (NCBI taxonomy): domain Eukaryota; kingdom Metazoa; phylum Chordata; class Mammalia; order Chiroptera; family Megadermatidae; genus Lyroderma; species Lyroderma lyra. The sequence continues at coordinate 70,298 of PVJL010006224.1, read as the reverse complement.
GTGCTGAGATCCAGTTCCTTCTTGGGAAGAGACTGGTGGTCAGAGAGATGCCCACTAGCCAGGGGCCGAAGGCTCAGACCAGTTAAAGGTACCCTTAGCTTCTGATGCTTTGCCAACAGTCTGGTGTTCCTGGGCAAGCGGAAACACCTCCCCATCTCTGCCTTCATCCACACGTGGCGTTCTTCCTGTGTGCACATCTGAGTGCACATTACCCCTTTTATAAGGACTAGTCATATGGGATTAGGGACCCATCCTACTCCAGTAGGACCTCATCTTAACTGATTACATTTATGACAACCCTATTTCCATAAGGTCACAGTCTGAGGTCCTGAAGGCTAGGACTTCAACACATGTTTGGGGGGATACGATGCCACCGATAATAGTTGGTAAGGGAAGACCCCTTTAAAGTAAGTGATGTTCGAGCAAGAGATCTGGATGAAATGAGGTAGTGAGCCATGCAGATATGCAAAGGAACAGCATTCCAGGAGGAGGGAACAGCAAATGTGAAGGTTCTGAGATGGAACACAGATTGGCATGCTGAAGCAAGGAGGTCATTGTGTCTAGAAGGTAGCAACGATAAGAATGGTAAGACATGAGTGAGCCAAAGAATGATTCATCAATAGAAATCTATCAACTATGAATCACAAAATTAACAAAATTAAAGGAGAAAAACCTCGTGAATTTATCAGAGACCAAAAAATCCAGCAGACATTCCCAATATAAGCTCTAAGGTATAAATAGACTTAAATTTCCTCTTATGTTCAGAGAATGTCAGTTAGAGAACGAAGTATACATCATAGTAATGGTGCAAAGTAAAGGCATTTCTCTCAGTCAGAAATGAAGAGTGATGCCAGCTATTACCTCTATGGTTCAACATTATTTTTGGAGAGTCTAGCTAATGCAACATGATAAGGAATAAGCAATATACACATCATTGTTTGCAGATAGGATACTCGTACATCACTCCACCAAATGGAATATTTTCAGATGATTAGAACTGAGTCAGCCATCTTTTGTGCCCAAATCACATGAACTCTGGGTCCACCTCTTTGCTCTAGTCATGGCTCCAGCAACCAGCTGGTTGTTTGGGTACAGCCTGGCTGCCCCTTGCCTCAGCTGCATTGCACACCCCTTGCTTTCCACCCTGGGCTCTTTCCTGCTGCTGCTTGAAAAGCATCTGGAACTCCCCCAGCCTCACTGGTACACGTGCACCTCTGGAGTGAGGGCGTTTGCAACCCCGGATCGGTGAGGTGTAGGTGCCCATGGACACAGTGTCCTGTGCATCAGTGAACTGTTCTGAGGTGTGTTCTACATTGTTCGTCAGAGTGCTCCCACCACAGGGGTAATGCAAGAATGTACTCTGCCACGGGATGGTCCCCCCTTCCCTCCTTCTCTCTTCTGGGGCCCTGTTCCTGATCTCTGACATGACTTCCAAAAATAAACTATTTGCTCACAAGGCCATGTCCCATGCTGTAGATTCTAGGACCACTTCCGGTACTAAGAGAGTACCTGAATTAAGAGAGTTAGTACCAGAAGTGGTTCTAGAAAGAGAACTTCTAGGGTAGGGTCCTAAGGTCACACAGCCTTCAGACCCCATTGACAGGACCTTATTGCTGGTGAGGAGTGAGCTGGAGATGAGCTGTGCAGCCAGTGACAGTTGTAATGACTCACCAGGCACAGATTAGGATGGAAGATGAAGCATGGGGGTGGGGTGCTTTAATTGCTATGAGGCGATGGTAATAAGGCCTGTGGGGTTGACTGACTTTTCTTAACGGCTTTTAAAAAAGCCTCAAAAAATAATAATGGCAGACTCAAATTAGCCAACTATCAATTTAAGATACTCTGGAAGTCTGACAGCTTCCTGGCAACATGAAAAGCCCTTATCTCTTGCAGGCATAGGGCATTTATGATGAAAAACAGGCCCAGGATTATTCATGTCTCTGAATGACGTCGGTTCTCTCTCTTTAGCTGTGTTTAATCTACTGTTTAACCTCTCAATGGATGGTTTATGTTAATTAAAATAGTAAATAATTATGTTTTCCATTTCTAGGTTTTTTTTCTTTTGGGGGATCTCTTTCAAATTACTTAACCATACTTTAGTCTCTTGTTCCTTGCTCATATTTCTAAGCTTTTTTACTTCTTTAAACATGCTAAACACAGTCACTTTATATGTCTGATAATGCCAATATCTGCAGTTTTCTGGATGTGCTTTTGTTGTCTGGTGTTTCCAATGGCTCTCACCCAGAGTAATGTTGTTCCTTGTGTGTTTGTGACTTTTGTGACGGTGAGTTGTCTATGTTCCCTCAAAAGTTATCCGTGGGAAGTTGTTGAAACCTGAATTGAATGTGCATTTCTCCAGAGGACATCTGCAGTTATTGTTTTTTTAAAAACTGATTGTTTCTTTTGTTACTTTGCAGTCAGAGAATGTCTGGCAAGGTTTCTATTTAGAAATCAAGTTGTCTGGTGTGTTAAATATATATTAATAATTAATGTTGTAGATTATGGATATTCTATGCATTGGTTATGGAAAAGCATGTTGTGTGATGGACCACAAACACCAACGTGCAGGATGTATCCTGTTAACAAACTTGGGCTGCTGCAGGGCTGCACCAGAGTAAGGGAGGGTCAGTAGTACCCCTAAACGGGGAAAGTGTGGATATCTCCACTTGCAGCCCAGGCCTGAAGGTCCCCTGAAGTCCTAAGGCATCTGCTTCTGCCCAACACAGAGGGTGGCAGAGTTTCCTCCCAGTGGACATTCCCAGGACTATTCTGCCCAGCCCCCACTGTCCCCCTACCCCCAGCCTTTCTCCTCTGAAATCAGGGAATAGCAAGAAGCTTGTGTAGCTGGAGAGACTCATGGCAGGAAAGTCAGAGCTGGAGGTCTTGCTTTATACGTAGGGTGACCCCCAAAGCTCCCTTGCTCAGGGTGCTCCTGGTGTATGCCTGCTGCTGGGCGAATGGGTGCGCCCTCTCATGCCAAAAGTGAGTGGGTGGGGATGGCGAGTTATGCGGTCATTGTACTCCTAGGTCAGGAGGGCAAATGGAAAGTCAGGGAGGGTTTATGTCGGGGAGTGAAATGTGATTGACATTTTATAAAGTGCCCCTGCTCAGCGACGGGGCGGGGGGCGGACAGGAGGTGACCAGAGGGAAAGCACTGGCGCATGGGACCCCAGGCACAGAAGCGGGGCCCGAGAGTCACTTGAGACCCTCCGTGTGAAGTTCCCTCACAGGTTCCCCCTTTCTGGGGCCCGCCCTGCCTGGAGAGGGGCCTCAGTGGCGCAGCCCAGTCAGGCCTGACCTTGAGCGAGGCCAGCCTGGCTTCCGGCCACGAGAATGGATCAGAAAGGGTGGAGAAATCTTGCATTTCCCGGTTGACGTGGAAGGGATCAGGTTACCTTCTGGCCAGCAGACAGAAGGGGCTCTTCTTGGGAGGGTGAGCAGGGGGCAGGGCCTCACGGAGGGGCCCCGGCTGGTAGGCTTAGGGGGCTACGGAAGCAAGGCTGAGCCGGGCCTGGCAGCTCGGGGACCGACCGTGACGAGGTCTGAGGAGGGGAGGCCGGGGACCTGGAGCTGGGGTTAAGGCCGGCGCCAGAGCCTCCGGGCCGAGGGCGGGCAGACACCGGGGAAGAACGAGAGGTGGAGGCGCGCGGGGCGGAGACTCCTGGGTGACCCCCGAGCTGCGGGGAGCAGGGCCCCCACGCGAGCGAGGACGCCCACCCTGTCCGGCGACAGAACCCGCGCGCCCGCGCCGCGGGGCCCCACCTCCCCACCGAGTCTCCTCCCCTCCCCTCGGTCCCTCCCCTCCCTGCTCCTCCCGCCCTGCCCCCACGCCCCCCGCCCCGCCCGCCCCGCTGCAGGGCCCCCGCCTCCGCGCGCCATTCCTCGCCATCAGCGCGCCGCGCTTCCCTGCACCGCGTCTCGTCATGGCCGGCCTCGGGCCGCGACCCGCCAAGGGCTACCGCGTGGTGCTGCTGGGCAGCGTGGCCGTGGGCAAGACGGCGCTGGCCACGCAGTTCGCCTGCGGCAGCTTCCCGGAGCAGTGCGAGCCGTCGGTGGAGGAGCTCTTCAGCAAGGTGATCGAGGTGAACGCGACGCCCGCGCTGCTGGAGATCGTGGACACAGTGGGCGCCGAGCACCTGGTCACCCTCAAGGACCTCTACATCAAGAACAGCGACGGCTTCGTGGTGCTGTACAGCGTGTGCAGCGAGGCCTCGTTCGAGGCCGTGCGGCCGCTGCGGGAGCGCATGGGCCGGCTGCGGGGCCCCAAGGCCGTGCCGCTGGTCCTCGTCGGCACCAAGGCCGACCTGGACGCCGAGCGCGAGGTGCTGACGGCGCGGGGCCGCGCGCTGGCCCGCGAGTGGCGGTGCCCGTTCCTGGAGGTCACGGCCAAGAGCAAACTGATGGTGGACCAGGTGTTCACGCAGGTGGTGCGGGAGATGGAGGCCCTGGCCCCGCCCGAGGCAGAGGTCCCGGCGGCGGTGCCCACAAATGCCCAGGATACGTGGCCGTCGGAGAGATTCATTGGCTAATAATATGCGACGGTTCATTTTTAGTATGTTCATCGCTGTTCGTGATTTCTGAAGCTCAGTGTTTCTGCTCTGCCTTTTTAAAGAAAGTGACCGAGCCGTGAACAAGTGGTTACTTTTACATATTAGCTCAAGCCAGCGCTTCAAACTGTTTGCACAGCTTCTAAAATCTTTGGTGAAAACTTTGTAACTCCGTTTTCCTCTTACAGGGCTGTACTAAGAAACCAAAAATCGAGTATTTTCCCCTGTATGGAGCGAGTACTTCAAGTGGAACTTGTTGCAGGGTTTTAAGAAAGAATAATTAACACCTTCATATGTCATCGGACAATGAACTAAAGAATTTAAGTTTTCCATTCAGCGAGGTTTTCATGTGTTTCCCTCTGATTCACAGCCGTGAATTGGGGCAGTAATCCTTTCTGTGTATTTCTAAATATAGTTACGACACACATACCATGGTTTGGAAGGGATATTGTGTATACCCTGGGAGAGCAAAACAACTGTCATCACGTGGGGAGAGCTCAGCTCTGCCTTCATTTTGTAATGGACATCTAATCGATTTCTGCATCTGTGAATTGAGTGAAAATAAAATGACTTTAGGAGTTTTTAATATTTGTCTTTCAAATACTTAAAGCTACAATTCTTAATGTTTCCATACACTGTCTCTTTGCTTTTTCAGTTATTTTCCAGGAAGTAAGTTAGTAGCTAGAGGGAAAACGGCACAACACCTCCAGTGTTTCTGCAAAATTGCTTTGAGGAGTCGGTGGTTTTTCTTGTTTGGCAGAATAGGACATACTGTGCCTGAATACCTGCATGGTTTAGCCCTTGCTTGACCCAGTAGAAGCAAATCATGCATGAATCTTTTTGTATACTTTTCACATAACAACAGAAAAAGACTTTTCTTGCACTGGTTTAGAAATACTGTTTTACAAATTTTAAAAATATGTCTTGATAGGAGTTGCTTGTGCTTATTTGCACAAGTTAACAATTTTACCTACCTGCTGAAACAAATTTTTCCAATTTAAAAACTTCACCATTTGACCATCCTTCTAAAGGAAATAAACAAGAAAGCTCAAAACTATGCTTGTGATCTGAAACAGTTCATTTTGTTAAAGGAAAGTTGTATATAAAATGGTTATACAAGGCCTCTGGGAGTTTTATTTATACTGTATGTAATGTTTGAATAGAGGGTGGAATATATATATATATATATATGTTGTCTGGAAAGTATGCAGCCATTTAATATGAAAAATAGAGGAATTTATGGCTGCAAATACATATATATGAATGAAGCTAACTGCCTGACACTTCTTGGGAGAGGGCTGCGCTGGGACATCGCCTGTCTTTTCTCCTCTCTTCCCAGGACTTGCGGGGTGGGCAAGGGAGCCTTAAAGCCCAGCTTACTCACTCCCCTCTCTTGCCCTCTATCTTCTGGGATCACTCCTGGCAGTGTCCCCTCCCATCCCCTTCTGTGACTATCATTTCTCTACGGGGACATTTCAAACAGGGGGAAGAGAGGATTGGGGGTGGGAAGCACCTTTGTGCCCTCAGCTGTTTTGTCCAAAGCTGTCCCTTCCTCCTGCTGGAGAGAGGCAAAATCCCAACAGCGCTCCCAGACCGAGCGTGGGCTGCACAGAGCACGAACGGAGCGAGCGGCGCTGTGCCCACCCTGAGAGCTGGGCCCCAAGGTTGGCAAGCTGGGGGACCCCTCCCCAGCCCCGGGCCCCGCCACCCCGCTGCCTGTGCTGAGGCCTCTGGGTAGATCCTGTGTCGCTGGATCCCAGTCCCTCTGGATATCAGGCTGACTCCAGGAAAACAATCACAAATAACCGTTTCTTCCTTTAAATTCCTAGGACCGCCTCAGGCATCCCCACCCAGGTCCAGACATCAGGGTGGAGCCCCGGTAGGCAGCAGGTGTTCCTGGCTGACTGGTCAACAGGACGAATGCTCTGGCCCACAGGGTCTGCTCCTGTGACCTCAGGGATATGGATATGAAGCAGCTTTCTGAGCGTGCACGCGCGCGCACACACACCCACACACACACACACACACACACTTAACAAATATACATAAAATTAAAGACCTGCACACTAGATCTTCCTTTTCTTCCTATATTCCTAATTTCTGATTTACCTACGTTGCACACAAGTTGCCCACATTCCCTCTGGCATCAAGTGAGGCCCGAATAACAGCAGCAGGTATGACTGTCAGCGGGCTGCCATACCTGGGAGCCCTATGCCCAGGTGAGGGACCCGTGAAACCGTGGCAGCTAGCTTGCAAGTGGCGTTAAAATCTCAAGTCATTCGCAGTCCTGTGCTGGGCTGCAGGCCATGTGCGTGCTCAGCGTAACTAGGAGATGGGACACTGGTTCTGACAGCGGCAGGGGTGCTGCCGCTGCTGCTCTGCCGTGCAGGGGACGGGCAGGTGGCTTCCCAGTGTGCTGCGGTTCGGATGTGTGTGTTCAGATTGCTGGTGATGCTGAGAATTCTTCTGGAGGGTCTTAAAGGACATTTGGTTTCCTCTTCTGTGAAATGCCTGCTCCTTTTGCCAAGTTTTAAAATCGTGTGGTCTGTCCTTTTTTGTTTTGTTCTTGAGGTCTCTGTCTCTGTGGTGGGCGGCCTCTGAGGTCACCCCACCTCTGATGCTCATGGCCTGGTGTGTTCCCTTCCCTCGAGTATGGACAGGACCTAGTGACTCTCTTCTAAGGAATATAACAGGACAACCGTGATGGGATGCCATTCCCAAGAGCATAGCACTACAAAAACACTGGTTTCTGCGTTGCCCACCCTGTCGGCCTCTCGCTCCGAGCCCTCGTGGTGGGCAAAGCAAGCTGCCATGCTGTGAGGTGTGAACAGGGCTGGTTCCACCTGAGGCCCCCGTCCTTGTTGTAGACCTGTCTTCTCCCTGTGTCTTCACATGGCTTCCCTCTCTGCATGTCACTGTCTTAATCTCATTTTAGAAACACATTGGGTTAGGGCCTACCTTAATGTCCACATTTTAACTTAATTTTCTCTCTAGACACTGTCTCCAAACACAGGCAGTATTAGGTGAAAGAAGTCAGACGTAAGAGAAAGCACATTGCGTGGCACTATTTACCTGAAGTTCAAAAGCAGGGCAAGTTAATCTGTGGTAACAGGAGTCACAGGAAGGAGGACTATAAGTGAGTTAAGGGTTTTGAGCAGTGGGTGGGGCTTTTGGATGTCGGTCATTACTGTTCTTGAGGTTGAACTACAACTGGGCAGGGACACAAAGGAGTGGTGGGGTCCGAGACTGCCCACGTCTTGATCTGGTTCTAGCAGTTACGAAGACGTGAAGCTACACTCACTGAACGTAAGCTATACTCAATAAATTTAACTCACTATGGCAATAACCCAGAAATGACATCATTAGCAACAATTTAAACTTACGTTATTGGGAGTTCCCTGATGGTGTAGTGGCTTAAGGCTTCGGCGCTGGCGCTGTCAGTGCTGCGGCCTGGGTTCGATTCCCGGTCAGGGAGCTACCCACACACCAAAAAGCAAAAAAAAAAAAAAAAAAAAAAAAAAAAAAAAAAAAAAAAAAAAAAAAAAAATATATATATATATATATATATATATATATATATATATATATATATAAACTTACGTTATTGAAAGTTACATGTTTACATAAAAATGTCTGAGACGTTTACATGTTTACATAAAAATGTCACACTGGGTGCTGTAGCCAAAAGCGCTATGGGCCAGTCCAGGCTTCTCCTCACGCACACTTCCCGCACCCTGCGGTGCTGAGGAGCTGCCTCCATCCTCAGCAAGAGGCCCGGCTCATAAATCCCAAACTCAAGGAGGCTCAGCACGGGGAAGGGGCAGGAAGCCCAGGAGGCACACGTCCCTCGTTGCCACCACGAGGGGGCAGACCCAGCTCGGTGGAAGGGAAGCTGAGTGTCTGCTGGGGCTTCCAGGTCCCCAGCCAGCCTCCCTCAGGCCTGAGGGCCGCGTCCTCTCTGTTACTACAGCCACGGGGACTCCGTTTTTCTTTTACTGAAACCTCTCCTGCTAAGTCATTCTGCAGACATGGTTCAATGGACCAGGACCACCAGGTTCCAGGAATGGGCTAACTGCAGACATGTGGGGACAGAATGTCTCCCCTACTCCCAGGTCCAAACTCCTGACAACCTGGCTGTTCCAAGATTGAGACCTACCCCCTTGGCTGCCCTGACCCTTCAATGCTCCACACTCCCTCAGCAGCCCGTCTACCCCCAGGTGTTCAAATAAATGGCTTTAGTTTGCTTTACTTTGGCCTCATGAGCTCCCCTCTTGGCCCACTCTCTCCAAGGGACCTGCTCTCCCCTGGGGCAGGTGTTTCCCAACCCCCAGAACCTTCTCTGTAGCCATGGTTTCTGTTGCCCCACAGTGCAGGGCACTCACTCTTGAGGCTGTGTCCCCTAGCCCTGCACAGTCCCTGGGGCTGCCTGCCTGAGGCTGGCACACCTTTCCCACCAGGGTTGTTGGCCTTTGGAGGTCCCTGGGCAGCACTTGGGCACACAGGAAAGGCTGGGCCATCTGGAGTTGTTTGTGCCCTGATGCCCAGGACGAGGGGTCTGAGGGGTGAGTAACGTGGCAGGGTGGACATAGGAGGTACGTCATCAGGGCAGCTTCCTGGTGAAGTCAGTCTACAAGTTCACAAGGTGGTTTAGCCCTTGCTGAATGATTCCGGAACAATCTTGGATTGCTTTGGAACACTCAAGAGTTTCCCTTTCTCCTGTTCTTCTAAAGCCCACTTGTATATAAAGGGGTGTAGATGGTGACACTCATGGCACCCAGGGAAGACTGGAGAGCAGAAGCTCCTGGAGGCTGCCCCTTCCTCCTTTAGGGATTGGGGGGAGCTGAGGTAGAACCCCTCATGTGGAAGTGGGACTCTTTTGCCCCTTATTGGGCCGGGGAAGGATCCAATGGTTCCTGCATACCACAGGTCGGGTGTCAGGTCCCCAGCAGCAGGGTGAAGTTAGGGCAATAAGAGAGCATGGGGGGAAGGGTGATGGGCTGGTCTTGGGAGAGTTGATGACCTTGAAGTTCTGATATGGGCCAAATGGAGAAAGAGCCCCCTCCCCCCACTATAGGAATTTCTAGTCCCCCTTTCCCCAGTTCTTCAGCTCTCAGGTTCACCTTTTTCCTAGACCATACTCCCTGGCTTCTAACCTTGAGCAATAGACTGTCCCTGGCCTGAATCATAAGAATGCCCGTACATCCTGCCGTAGATATTAATTACCCCGAAACTTGTAATTCATGTATTTCCCATCATGTGACCACCCAGTGACAGGGGCTTTGGGGCCTGCTTCAGGGACCAATGCTTTTAAATCTATTAACTGAATTAATATCTTCTCATCTCGGGGCCATCAGGATACAAATGACACCCCAGCAAGGCTTCCAGCCCATCTCGGCTGCAGAAGTCAACATGGTCTCCCCGGCAGATCTTGAGACCCCTTTCCCCTTTCAGATCAGACAGGGTGAGAGCTCCGTGGATCCCCAATAGGTAGGGACAACGACCGTCCTCAGCAGGAAGCAGATACAGAAGAGGAGACCTCCAGCCCCTCAGCTTCCCATGGAGATTTGTGGGGATCACATCTCTCAAGAGAAAAATGAGGAAGGCAGATAGAATAGGGGGGATCTCAGGACTCCTCCCATGGGACCCGCCTTGCTGGAACAGTCACCACCCTGATACTACCTTTTCACCGTAATCCCCGCCCCAGGCTGGGTAGTCACAGGAGAAAGTTCCAGGCAAATACAAACAAGTTATAGGCACAAGAAGCCCACCCACCAGTGTAGACGGTTCCAGTAAGAGTCACGACCCGCCCCCTCCCTTCGCCAGGATGTGGGCCAAATAGAGCAGCCATCCCCCCACTTCACTAAAGACTCCTTTTCCTTGTTCTTTAGCTCTTAGTTTCACCTTTTCTTTTCTTAATTTAAAATTTTTTTGGGAGGGGGGGCATAGTGGGTAGCTCCCTGACCGGGAATCGAACCCAGGCCGCAGCACTGACGGCACCAGCGCCGAAGCCCTAAGCCACTACACCACCAGGGGACTCCCTAGTTTCACCTTTTCTTAATCGCTGTCCTTATCAATTTTCTCTGGCTCCTCACCCTGAGGAACAGACTTTCTATCCTGAAACCACCTAGTGACAAGGGCTTTAAAACCTATTTCTCTGATCAATGCCTTTAAAGCACTAACTGAATTATTTTCTCCTAATCTAGAAACCATCGGGATACTGGGGTGCCCCAACAAGGCTTCCAGCCCATCTCGACCAAAGGAGTCAGCATGGCGGATCTCGGGATCCCTTCCCCTTTTAGATCAGATGGGTGAGAGCTCCGTGGGTCCCCAGTAGGTAGGGGCAACGACCACCCTCAGCGGAAAGCAGATACAGAAGATGAGACCTCCAGTCCCCCAGCTTCCCATGGAGATTTGTGGGGATCACATCTCCCAAGAGAATGTGAGGAAGGCAGATAGAATAGGGAAATCTCGACCCCTCCCATGGGACTCGCCCTGCTGGAATTGTTATGCCCAGATACCACCCTCTCACCAGTAATCCCTGCCCCAGGCTAGGAGGAAGTTCCAGACAAAGACGGGGAAGTCAGAGGGCCCAAGAACCCACCAGTGTGAGCCAGTCCCTAACGCCTGCGCAGTGAGAGCTACGACGACCATCTCACCTGGGCCTCATTATACCATCACTGTACTGTCACACACACGCCCGGAAGCTCATTAACATCATCACAACAGACTGAACTCTGAGAAAGGGCATGCGCAGTCAGAAGGGGTTATGAAACAGGCCCCTTGTCAATCAAACTTGTCAATCAAGAGACCCCACGCCCAGAGGTGACTCCCCTGAAGACAGAATAAAAGCCCCAAAGCCTCGTTCATCGGGGCTCCTGAGCCATTTTCCTGCTCGGGCCCCCCGCTACCTCTCTGGAGTGGACTTTCCCCTCAATAAACTCTTTATCTCACCACTTTACCTTTGTGTGAGTCTCGTTCAATTCTTTGCTCGAGATACCAAGAACCTGGATGTTGTGTCGACAAGGACACCCCATTTTCCGGTAACAGCCCAACCTCAGGTGAAATGAAGGTCATTGTAACCCTTACTGTGCGAGCCTCATTAAACCATCATTATAATATCCTACATATGCCTGGAAGTTCATTAGTATCATCCTAACAGACTGAACTCTGGGAAAGAACATGGGCACTGAGAAAAGGTGATGTGATGGACCCCCCTGTCAATCAAAGATGCCAATCAAAGGTCCCACGCCCATGTAGGCGTGACCTTTAACCACTAAAGAGAAAAAGATGCCGAAGCATCCTCCATCAGGGCTCTTGAGCCATTGTCCTGCTCGAACCCTCTCCTGCCTCTGAGGAGTGTGCTTTCCCTTTGCCATTCGAGGCCCTTGAGCCACTCCTTGGGCCGCTCCCACCTCCTTGGAGTGCACTCTCCCTTTTAATAAACTATCTCTTTGTTTCACCTTATTTTCCCTTGAATAAACTGCTTCTTGGTTTCACCTCAAGCACTAACGACATGGCTGGTCTTAAAGGAATGCCTTTCCTCACCCTATTTGAACAACTCTGTTTTCTTTTCAACAATCTGAGCAAAGAAGTCACCCACCCGGCCACAGCCTTTAAAGCATTATGTGAGTATGGACTGATGTCACCACCTCCCCTCAGACCACCCAGTCCACTAACCCCCTCCCCCTGCACAGGCACCAGCATTTTGGTGCAAACACATCTATATTTATGTAGCAATCCTGCCATAGACATTGTTTCACAAATGTGCATTTTTTACTTAATGTCATGTCATGGGCATTTTCCCCCAGTCAATGACAATGTTCTTGGCTTCTCTTTTAAATGGCCACACTGTCATGTGTAGTGTAATTGTTTGCCTCTTTCCCTTTTGCTGGATATTTTGGGATTTTCCAGTTTTCCCTACAATGAGAATCTTTGTATACGTATGTTTGTCCTATTATTTCTGATACATACAGTCCCTAGAAGTAGAATTGTTTTCTCAAAGATCTTGTTTAAGGTGAGCCAAGACTCTTGACCTCTTTATTAAGATAAGAAATCTAGCAGAGATGCAAACCAACTTCATTTGTCTGAGAAAGCTCCCGGGTACTTGCACTATTTAGGAATCCAAAATTGTGATTATAGGACACTACCAAGGCAACCGTTATGGAGTGAGACCTGCAAGCAAAGGTCTGGGTTTCCAAAGTTCTTCAGAAGTCATGGCAACAAATTTTGAAATCTTAGAAACATTGTAAGACCCTTCTTTTTAAATAACAGATTCATTGTAACTGAGAAATGAGCAAGTTGGCAACAGTTAAGAATGCTTCCACGAGTCCCAGTTTTGCATAGAAAAACAAAATTTATACTCTTGCAAAAATGGTAGGATTCAACATCTTATTAAATCAAATTCCTCAGGTTTTATAACTCAGATGATATCTTTCCCTCCATGATTTCAGGGGGAAGGGGACATCTTTAGCTGTTGGGTTCTTCTGTTAATTATGCAGACTTCCAGGCTCCGGGAATTCATTGGTTGGGCTTAGAGGCAAAAAACAGAGCTGAGGAACTCAATTTTACTGAAACAAGAAGAGAAATAAGAAGATCTTAATAATGGCTGAATAAGGATCACATATAATTTTTCTTCCCCAAAGAAGAGAAACACTTTTTAATGGATGCTGCAAAAATTAATCCCAAAAAGATATACTAATTCAGTCTTCCATTGATAGAGGAGATAATTTCCTCACAACTTTGCCAGACCTGAAGACAATTAAATTATTTTTTGACAATGATAGGGCAAGAAAATAAGCATTTGACTTTTTGTAAAGAAACAGCTTTATTGAGATGTAATTAGCATGCAGTATTTAAAGTATACGATTTAGTATATTTTCATATGTTTATATTCTTACAAAACTATCAGAATGATAAAGATAGTGAACGTATCCATAATCATCAACAGTTTGCTTGTGACCCTTTGCAACCACCCCTCCTAGCCCTCTCTGCTCACCAGCCCCCAGGACCCTCTCCTCTGCTCTCTTAGCTGATCAGTTCACATTTTTAACCACGAGGCTGGCGGCCCCCAGGGGCTATCCCTCGCACACAGCCCCTACACAAGGCCAGTTAGCAATATCCGTCAAGCTGACAAATGTGCAGACCCATGAAGCAGCCACCCCTCTTCTAGGAATGTGTATTATCGATACTCTAACATCTGCATTAGAGTTGCTATGATTATAGCAGCAAAATATTGGAAACTCCCTAAATGCCCATCAGCTGACACTAGGCGCATAACTGCCAGGCCCCAAACAATGGAGTATTATGCAGCTGAAAACAGAGAGAGGAAGTTCTCTATTCCAATGTGGAAATTGCTCCAAGATACCATGTAAAGGAGGGAAGCACGTGTGCAGAGCAGTGGGTGACATGAACGCCTCTTCTCTATTTGGGGTCATCCGTGACCCTGACCTTGCCTCTCCCACCTTCCCCCACTCCTCCCACCAGGAGAAGGAGGAGGCACTCACTAACTGGCAATTGGGTGGAGCTACTAAGCCTCTTTCTTTGCTTTTATTCTGTTTCTGCTTTTCTCCTGCCTTCCGCGCGCGGGTGTCTGCCCAAGGGAAGCCCCGCTGCCCGCCTCCAGGGGGCGTGTCTGGCCAACGTGGCGCTGGGATCGGGCCGCGCGCGGCCTGCAGGTGAAAGCCGCATCCTCCACAGCAGCTTCCTCAGTGACGGTGATGATACAATTTTATTGACCCCCACAATGTGATTGTGTGGCAACAGTTTATACACATGGTATGCGCGCATGATACGAAGTACGTGTCTGTTTCTGTGTGCTAGTAAATGCACGTAGCATACAGTTTACCATCTCAAGCATTCGCTGATATCGGCTATAATCCATTCACAGGGTTGTGCAAACACCGCCACCGTTCCTCTGCAGAACTCCGTTCATCTTACAAGACAGGGACACCACAGCCCTTAAACAGCAACTGCCCATTCTCCCCTCCCCAGCCCCTGGCAACCACCATGATACCTTTATGATTTTGACTACTCAAGTGCTTCATCAAAGTGGGATCATACCGTGTTTGTCCTTTTGTGACTAGTTTATTTCACATAGCACGAGGTCCTCAAGTTTCATATATGTTGTAGCGTATTGCAAAATTTCCTTCGTTTTTAAAGCCTGCGTAATTAATTCCATTGTATTATATACCACGTTGTGCTTATCCACCTGGACACGTGGGTTGCGCCACATCTTAGCTGTTGTGAATGATGCTGCTGTGAACAGGGGTGTGCACATACCTCTCTGAGATCCTTCTCTCACTTCTTTTGGGAACATACCCGGAAGTGGGACTGCTGAACCATATGGTCATTTTATTTTACTTTTTTTGAGGAACCACCATGCTGTTTGCGACAGAGGCTGTACCATTTTACATTCCTAGCAACAGTGCACAGGGTTCCAATTTTTCACATCCTCGCCACGTTTGCTGTTTTTTGTTTTGACAGTAGCCATCCCAGTGGGTATGAGGTGGTGTCTCATTGTAGTTTCAATTTGCATTTTCTGAATGATTAGTGATAGTCATGTGCTTCTTGGCAATTCTTATATTTTCTTTGGAAAAATGTCTATTCAAATCTTTTGTCCATTTTGAAAAAAGCAGGTAGGTTTTTTTATTGTTGATGTTTAGAAGTTCTCTATATATTATGGATATTAATCCCTTATGAAATAAACAGTTTGCAAATATTTTCTTTCATTCTGGGGGTCTGCAGATGGTGTCTTTTGATGCACAAACTTAAAATTTTTCATAAATTCCAATTTGTCTATTTTTTATTTTCTTACCTATGTCTTTGGTGCCACATCCAAAAAAATCATTGCCAAATCCAATGTTGTGAAGTTTATGAACTATGCTTTCTTCCAAGAGTTTTATAGTATCATTTAGGTCCTTGATCTATCTTGAGTTAATCTTTAGATATGTTTTTAGGTAAGGGTCAAACTTCATTCTGTTGTGTGTGGATATCCAGTCCCAGCCCCATGTGTTGAAAAGACGGTCCTTTAAACATGAATGGTCTGGGCACCCTTGTTAAAAAACATTTGTCCCTATATGTGAGGGTTTATGTCTGGGCTTTTCATTCTCCATTGTTCTGTATGTCTGTCTTTATGTCAAAACTGCAGTATTTTGATGACTATAGCTTTGTAGTAGTTTTGAAATCAGAAAGTGTGAGTCCTCTAGTTTTGCTATTCTTTCAAAATTGTTTTGACTATTCATGGTGCCTTGAGATTCCACGTGAACTTTAGGTTAAGTTTTTCTATCCTGAAAATGATGTCATTGAGATTTTAACAGGAATTGCATTGAATCTTTGGGTGATATTGACATTTTAAAAATATTAATTCTTACAATCCATGAGCGTTGGAATGTGTTTCCATTTATTTGTGTCTTCTTTAAATTTCTTTCAAGAGTATTTTGTTGTTTACATTGTGTCTTTTGACAGCTTGATTAACTTAATAATTCTTAAGTATTTTATTCTTTTGATGCATTGTAAATAATTTTGATTTTATCATTTTTTTCAGGTCTTTACTGTTTATGTGTAGAAATACAACTGATTTTTGTGTGTTGGCTTTGTATCCTGCTACTTTGCTGAATTCACTTATTAGGTCTAACAGGTTTTTGTTTTGTTTTGTTTTGTTTTTATGTGGGTAGTTTCCTGGTTGGAAATTGAACCCAGGCCGCAGCATTGACAGCGCCAAAGCCTTACACCACCTGGGAGCTCCTACAGTTTTTTTTTGTTTTGTTTTTGAGGAGTCTTTAGGGTTTTCTACATTTAAGGATCATATCACCTGCAAACAGAGATAATTTTACTTCTTCTTTTCCAATTTGAATGCCTTTTATTTCTTGCTGGCTTAATTCCCCTGTCTGGAAATTCCAGTACATTGTTGAGTAGAACTGGTTTTTACAATGTGGAAGTAGTTTCCTTCCAGTCCTATTTTGTTGAGTGTTTAATCATGAAAGATGAAGTTTGTGAAATGCTTTTTCTGCATCAATTGAGATGATTATGTATTTTTTTTTACCTTTATTTTGTCGGTGTGGTGTATTACATTGATTTTCATATCCTGACCCATTCTTGCATTCCAGAAATAAATCCTACTTGGTCATGGTGTATAATGCTTTTCACATGCTGCTGAATTTGGTTTGCTAGGATTTCGTGGAGGACTTTAGGTTAGCATCATTGTTCATAAGACATACTGCTCTGTAATTTTCTTAAAGTGTCTTTTTCTGTCTTTGGTAGCAGGGTTATGTGGGCCTCATGGAGTGAGTTAAGAAATATTCTTTCCTCTTTAATTTTTGGGGTAAGTTTGAGAAGGGTGGGATTAGTTCTTTAAATGTTTGGTAGGAATCACCAGTGAAGCTATCAGGTCCAGGACTTTTCTTTTGGGGAGATTTGTAGTTACTAATCCAACCTCCTTTCTATTATAGATTTTCTGTTTCTTTGTGATTTAGTCTTGGTAGGTTTTGTGTTTCTAGGAATTTCACCATTTCATCTAGGCTATCTTTTGTGTGTGTGTACAATTGTGCATACTACTCTCTTATAATGCTTTTTATTTCTGTAGAAGCAATAGTAACATCCCCACATTAATTTCTGATTTTATCAATTTCAATCTTCCTCTTTTTTCCTTGGTTCATCTAGCTAAAGATTTCTCAATATTGTTAATCTTTTTGAAGAACCGACTTTTGGTTTCACTGATTTTCTCTATTATCTTTATATTCCCTATATCATTTATTTCTGCTTCAATCTTTCTCTCTTTCCTTCCGGTAACTTTGGGATTAGTTTGTTCTTCTTTCTTCTATCTCCTTTAGTTTTAAAGTTAGGTTGTGGATTTGAGATCATTCTTGCTTTTTAATGTAAGTATTTATAGCTATAAATTTCCCTCTGAGCGCTGCCTTTGCCCTATCCCGTAAGATTTAGTATGTGATGTTTTTGATGTCATTCATCTCTTAGTATTTTCTAGTTTCCCTTGTGATTTTTGTCTTTGATCTATTGGTTGTTTAAAAGTGCATTATTTAATTTCCACAATTTTGTGAATTTTCTAGTTTTTGATATTTGATATTTGTCTTTTAAAATCTATTGAAAGTTAACTTGTGGCCTAACTTACGATCTATCCTAGAAAATGTCCCATGTACATGTGAGAAGAATGTGTATGCTGTGGTTGGGTAGAGTGTTACGTAGAGGTCTGTTAGGTGTCATTGATTTATTGTGTCATTTAAGTCCTCCGTTTCCTTATGTATCTTCTGAGGGGGAGGGATTGAAGTCTCCCACTACCACTGTAGAACTGTCTATATCGCCCTTTAATTCTGTCGGGTTTTGCTTCACATACTTTGATAGTCTGTCATTAGGTGTGCAAGTATTTGTAATTGTGTGTTCCTCCTGTATTGAAACTTCAATTAATAATTTATGACGTCTTTGTTTTGGTATTGATTTCAAGTACATTTTGTTGGATATTAGTATAGTCACGCATGGTCTGTACTGGTACCATTTGCATGGAGTATCTCGTTCCATCCTTTCACTTTCAATCAGTTTGCATCTCTGGATCTCAAGTGAGTCTCTTGTGGACAGCATGAAGTTGGGTCTTTTGATTGGACAGTTTAATCCATTTATATTTAAAGTGATTACTGATAAGGAGAAAATTAATTCTGTCATTGTGTATTTGCTTTCTATATGTCACATAGTTTTTGCCCTCATTTCCTGAGTTACTGTCTTCTTTTGTGATTAGTTGATTTTTTTGTAGTGAAATGTCTAAATTCCTTTCTCATTTCCTTTTGCGTGTAGTCTATAGCTATTTTCTTTGTATTTTCCATGGGGATTACATTTAACATCCTAAAGTTATAAGACCTTAATTTGAATTTATACCAGCTTGAGTTCACTAACATGCAAAAACCCTGCCCCACCCCTTTCAGTTGTTGTCACAAAATTCCATCTTTATTCATGGCTGTTGAGTCCGTCTCAGGCTATGGCCGCTAATACTCTCAGCTAAGAATGTTTGGCATGCTGTCTGTGGCCCCTATTGCTCACAGGGAACCCCACAGACGTTCCCCTACCAGGGCCGATGTTGTGCTGGGTTGGTCCTTGTGGTTCTTATTATGACTGCATGATGCACTTCAGCGAAAAGGCATCAGGGAGCTAGCTTTGTTACTCACAGGTCTGGAGGGCACACAGCACACCCAAGGGCTACACAGCAAGGCTGTGTGGAGAGAGGACATGGACCTGGGTCTCTGGCCTTCTTAGGGTCAGAGGATGGAGTCTCAGGGGCTATGCAGGATTACTTTTTGTTGGCTAATTTGGAGGATAGAGTGGGAATGGGGTGTGGGAGAGGGGAGGTAGGGTCACTTAAGTGATTGGTTTTCTAGGTCACCCAGGATTTTCTGAAACCCCTTTCATGGGTGTGGGTGGCCTGGTTCCTTAACTGCTTGTTTTGGTTGCAGCTGTGTTGCACAGTTGCCAGTATGTTTATTCAAACTACAGAGGATTCTTCTGGAGTGGATGCTTTGGCAATCTCAGGCTCATGTCAGGCATTTACACTCGAATTGTGTTACCCAAAATGTAAACAAGTGATTCTTTTAAATGCACTAGTCTCCTAAACTATAATATGTAGAACACAAGATTTAGAGTGACAAACCCAAGTTATAGTAATACTAGTTTGTGAATTTTAAGTTTCTGAGGATGATTTGGTCTGGAGAATTTTGAAATTACTCCCCAAATTGAAAGGCAAATGGTTGCCCCTCATACCACCTACCATGAAAAAAGAGGCAAATGTTGGAGGACCTTTTGGGATTTGGGAAGCAGTGTTTTCGTGTGCTGTGCCCTGGGCCACCTGGGATTCACCCCTAAGGTGGCCAGTTTCAAGAGGAGGGCAGAGCTAGAGAGGGTTTAGGCAGCTCGGCATGTACAATCCGGTCTCCCACCGGGGCCCTGTGACCCAGCGGTGCTCAAAGCACCCGTGACGAGCACAGCCAGGTCAGTGGAATTTTGGAGTAATTCTAGGCTCCCTTTTGCACATGACTATTTTCCCTCTGACAAGCTGCTTCTAGATTTCATCTGGGATTTGGTGGAGAGTGAATGTCCCACCATGGGTTACCAGGTGACCTGAGCTAAGTGTTGTCAGCCCCACCTAGCCATAAAGGGTTGGTGTGTACAGCCATTGTATGGTCACATGTAAGCAGTAAGTGAGGGTCCGAGCGCCGACGGTCCAGGAGGCACGTGCCCACTGCCTCCCCCACACCAGGCTATGCCTCCGGCTTCTCGGGGTGCCAAGCAAGAAAAACTTATGCAGTGCTGGTTCCACCTGAACATGTACAGCTGCAGCGCTGCAGCCCCACTCAGAGGTGACCCTGCAGGACAGTGAGGAAGGAATATCCCTGCGGGGGGGAGGGCAGACTGACAGTACACTGGGTTGTCCACTGTGTCTACGATGAGAGATGGCCAGAGGGACAGATCTACGCTAATTTAGATATTAATAGTTGCTGACAGTTTGGCTGGATGCTCAGGAACTGGGAGCTTGGTGACAAGGAAATCTGGGGAAGCAGAGTGTAGACCGGGCTGCCCAACCTTCCGGCTCCCCTGGGCCACAGTGGAAGGATTGTCTTGGGCCGCACATAAAACACACGCACACTAACGATAGCTGATGGGGTAAGAAAACATACTTTTCGTCATGTTTTAAGAAAGTTTGCGAACGTGTGCTGGGCCACACTCACCCCGCCCTGGGCCGCCAGCAGCCTGCGGGCCGCGGGTTGGACGAGCCTGGTGTGTTGCGGACGGACGGGCCGCTCAGCGCGGGTACAGGCTGCGAAGGTGTCTACGTGCCGGGCGGACGCTCTCCAAGGGCACCCACTTCGCAAGTGACTCTTACTGATCCAGTGAAAGGGCGCAGCTCTGTACACATTCTGTCATCTCTGAGTTAGTTTGTTCAGGCTACTGTAACTAAGTACCACAGAGGGGTGGCTGAAACGACAGAAATGTCCATCTAACAGTTTGGGGGTTAGAAATCCAAGGTCAGGAGTTCCCTGGTGGTGTAGTGGCTAAGGCTTTGGCGCTGTCAATGCCGCGGCCTGGGTTTGATTCCCAGCCAGGGAACTACCCACATACCAAAATTAAAAGAAAAGAAAAGAAAGAAATCCAAGGTCAAGTTGTTGGAAGAGTTGCTTCCTTCTGAGGGCTGTGAGGGGTTGATCTGTTCAATGTTTCTCACCCAGTCTCTGGTGGTTCTCTGGAACTCTCAGGTGTGCTTTGGCCTGTAGACATGTCACCCCACTCTCTGCCTCCACCTTTACATGATGCTCTCCCCGTGTGCCTATCTGTCTCCAAATTTCCCCTTTCCATGAGGAGGACATCAGTCATATTAATTTAAGACTCACCCTAATGACATCATTTTAACTTGATTATCTCTATAACATCAGTTCCCCGGTATGCGTACCCCCCAGGGGTACATTCTGGGCTGTTCAGGGGTAAGTGAAAAATAATCAGTAATGGCGAAAAACAAGTAAAAAATGCACAACATTAATTATGGAATAATAAATGTTAAGTTTGTATCACCAGTCATGGAGACACTTCACAATGAGATCCCATGAGCCAATGGTGATGGGTGAGGGCGTGGCTGTGAGCCCTCCCCCACACCGCTCTTCTACCAATCATCACTGACAGTTTCAGAACACTCCATTTGTGACATTTCTGGAACTTCCCCAAACATATAAATACATCTGTAGCCAGACTGTGGGATCAGTTTAGTTATTGATTTTACATTAAAATAGGCACTGAACAAAAGTGTCAGTATTTAAAAGCAGCTGTTTTAAAAACAAAGGGTACCAGTTATAGAAATGGGTTTAAAAGGGGTACACAAGTGGGAAAAGGTTATGTACCACTGCTCTGTAAGGATCTTTTCTCCAATTAAGGTCATATTCTTAGGTACTGGGCTGTAGAACTTCAATATAAATTTGGGGGGACATTCAACCCATAACAGCCTCTTTCCCCAACCACCCCTGTGTTTTCTCAATGGACCTACCAACAAAGTGGCTATGGTGACAGGGCTGGGGTCTATGTGTGGGCTCAATAACATGGACATCCTCTTTCCAGGCTGCTCAGGCTGCCTCTGAGTGCCTTATGTGACCTGCACGGAGCTCCCGATGGCACCATTCCCTGGGGAGAGCAGCCAACCACCCAATAGCAGGTTGGTTGGTTGGACCTCTTCCGTCATGGAGAGGCAGTGACTCATCCCTCTGGGACAGGTGCATTCTGGACACGGGTTTGGCTTCCTTGCCCATAATGCTTCTGTCAGGACATGATTCTCTCACAGAAAGCTGCAGCCACATGCTATTCCACACAGCATTGCTTCTGACCCAAGAATTCACTTCAGTGCCAAGGAAATGCAGTCGTGTGGGCACAGGGCCGTGGAACTCACTGCTCCTACCACATAGCCCCTCCCCCGGAAGTGACCGACCTGACCGACAGGCTCAGTGACTGGTTGCAGGGTTGTTACGGTACTGGTAAGGGGACAGCGTCCAGGAAGGGCGGGGCTCTGAGCCGCCGCAGAGTGCGCATGCGCTCTGCATCAGACACGTCGTGTGGTTCTGGTTCTGCCACGAACAACCAAGGAGTGGAGGTGGGGTGGGTCCTGTCCCCTTACGCCCAACTTTGAGCTCTGCTAATTTGGGGGTCTTTGTCCCGGAGGGGAAAATACTTGCACCAGGGACACCACAGTGGTATCATTGACTTAAAAGATGATACTGCCACCCGGCTATTTTGAGCTCATTATGTCACTGAACCAAGGGCCTAAGGAGGGATTGCTCTGGTGGCCGGAGGGATTGCGTGTGGTCACCAAGGGGAAATGGTGTTGCCACTGTCCACTGAGGACAAGAGGACCGTGTCTGGAAAGCAAGGGACTTTGCATTGCTTCTCCTGACTTTAATGACCCACAGTGAAGACGATGAACAGGAAACCACAGAAAGGCAGCCTAACTGGGGACTCAGACCCCTCAGAAATGAAGTCAGGTCCTTTCATCCCACCCCCCAACTGGCAGAGGTCCGGGCTAGGGTGGGGAAAAGGCAGGATGAGTGATGAAAGAAAAATAAGAAATGGGAGAAGGGAGCCACAAGTGGCCAGTATGGCCTCATCAGCTATTACAGGGACAAGGTCGCTGTTTCATTTTCTTGGTTTGTTTCCCGTGCTTGCTTGCACATGCTAACCATTTTCCTCTTTTCTCTCCTTGACATTTTTATTGCATATGCAGTTTGTTAGGCAGCAGAAGAGCCAGTGGGCCGTGCCTGGGTCTGCGGCCACAACGGTGCACACAGGGACTCCTGGGACTGTGTGTCCTGGCTTTGGAGGAAGGGAGAGCGCGTCTTCCTTTGCAGGAAAGATCAGTGTATGGAGTTTAGTGGAAATTTTTATAAATGTACGTGGAAGGGTACATCTGGAAGCTGAAATAGATATTAATCTACTGCGTCCCACCCCAAACTCGTCTCTCATTGCCTGCTTGGGGATTCTGGAACTTTTCTCCCTTGCCAGCTGGCTGAGTGCTAAACGTCATCAGTAGAGGGTGCTGGCGGGACAGTACGGGGAGAAGCGGGTTTTCACCTGATTGTCGCAGTTTGTTGGTTGGTGACCTGGGACATTTCCCCACGGACAGCTTTTCCCGCTCCTTCCTTAGGTGGCTTTGTGGCAATTTCTAAACACAACACCTGCCGCTGCATGGCTTACCTGGCATCTCAGAGAGTGACTTTCCAGCAAGTTCTGCTGGCACAGTGCCTGTGAACTTCGCCCAGGCTGCCTCCCCTCCAATGGGGCCTCCTCCCCAATGAGTCCAAGGGCAGCCTGACCTGAGGACCATGGGCAGAAGCCGGGGGCCGGGGCTGAGCGCTGCCCACCCGGCAGACGGGCCTGCCTTCTCCCCTTCCTCACTGGTGTTTTTCTCTATCCACCAGTGTCTCTCCCTGGCATTCTCGGAGGACATGAGCCCCTGCCCACTGTCACCATCCACCACTTGGTCAGCATTCTTGGAGGCTTCAGCATCCACACGCTGCATCCCATCCTTGAATCCTTGGCTCCTGACATGTCTGCCACACTCTCATGGTGGCGCCCACTGTGTCCTCACTAGCACTTCAAGGACCTCAGGTGCAGGGTCTTGCTCTGTGGGACCCCCCTGTCACTGTACCTCCCCTGCCCCAGGACTGTCCTCTGCCCAGCACTATTTCACAGCCCTCACCTTCTCACACCCTCTCCACCCTTCTGCTGGCTGAGACCCAGGTCCACTGCTGTAACCTCTCCTGTGCTCCCTCATGCCTTGGCTCTGCTCATGTCCTCCTAAGATCACCTGGGCCAAACCAAGTTCTCGGTTAAACCTGACTCTGGGATTCCAGGCTGGCACCTGAGCACTGAACTTGGCTGGGAAAAATCCCAGGCTGCTGCTGAACCCTCTTCAAATGGGCGCTGGACATTGCCGGACAGTCTCACCTGAGACGCTTGGGTCTCACCTCCTCCCTCCTCGAATGCTTGCCTCCTCAGTTAAATGTTACATTATAAAATGTCAATATGAAACACATTCACATGGTTCAATAATAAAAAATTAAAATATATACGATGTAATAGCTTCTTCCCCACCTCTGTCCCCGCCTCGTCCCCCCAGCCCATGCACACCTCTGTGTGCACACACACTCACAAGGAACCTCTACTCTTCCTGGTGTATTCTCCCGGGGTGCCTTAATGCACACACAGACCGATAGGAAGACGTATTTTCTGCTTGTGTTTACCTGATGGCAGCACCCCACAAGCTGCTCTGCAGTGTGCTCCCCCTGCCCCCGTGAACATTTTCTGCTGGAGTACTTTCCACACCAGAACAGAGAACTTCCTCCCTCTGTCTTCAGCTGCAGAGTACTTCATTGTCTGGGGCCTGGCCGTTATGTGCCCGGTGTCTACTAGTGGGCATTTAGGGAGTTCCCAGTATTTTGCTGCTACAATCAGGGCAACTAGCCTGGTACTTGTGTATTTGGTGTGTATGGTGGAGTATCGATAAAACACATCCGTAGAAGGGGGATGGCTGGTTCATAGGTTTGTGCCTTTGTGGACTTGACTGCTATTGCCTTGAGACTGTGTGAAATGACAGTGCCAGAGCAGCAAGGGAGAGCCCCTGGCCTCACCAGCCACTCAGTGTTTTCCCCCACTTGGGTTGTGGACAGCCCAATGAGCTCTGCAGACCTCCAGAACTCAACTCCCCTGGGGCCCCTCCCCTCTCCTCCCAGGCCTTCCATGTCTGGGAAGTGGCACCCCATCCCACCCCCCGACCCCCGCACTGTTAGGGTCCTGCGGATGGCACAGCGTCCCCTCCCTCCACATCATAGCTCTCAGTGACAATATCATCTCTCCCCCAGGCAACCCCAGCACCCCTTACATGGTCTCCTGGGTTCCTCACTACCCCCATTCCTTATGCAGCAGCCAGAAGGATCTTCTCAAGTCATATATCACATACTTCATCAGCCCCAGATTGCCTAGAAACCCCCCAATGTTTTCCTGGATTGCTGGAATGAACCCCGACTTCCAGTTGCCCCCTCCCAGCCTTTGCCTGGGCTCTTCCTCTCCTTGTAGTCTGGGGCCCCCAACAATTGCCCCTCCCCAGTGAGCACTCCCCATGGCCACAGCTAGAGCTGTCCCCACCCCCACATAACTCTGCGGCTTCACATCCATCCCATCGCCTCCTGCACTTGGACCTGAACTGTTTATGTATTTACTCCTTGCTTCTTGTGGGCCTCCAGGAATGTCGGCCCTTGGGGGAGGGCTCGGCCAGCTCGCCCCTTGCCCCTCCCCCAGCAGAGATGGGCGGAGGGTCGAAGGACCCCATCAATGCTTGTCCTACGGTTGTCTGTGACCTCCCTTCCCGTTTACAGGAGTCAGGCGGAGGGTGCGGGGAGACTGGGGCCCCCACGTTCTTGTACAGGAGAGCAGGTAGCCGCAGAGGGCCCCCAGCTCAGGCTGTCCTCTCTGTCCCCCGCGCCCGATGACTCACTCCTCCAAACTGCGGAAAATCGTCCCCTGAACGGGATTTTCCTGCTGGCGATGGGGAAGTCACTGAGGCAGAACCCTTGGCAGTGGCCGGGACTGGTGACTAGGACGGGCCCTTGCGCCCCCTCCCCCTCCTCCGCGGCAGGAATGTAAGGAACCGCTCGGGCGCCGCCCGCGTCCCCTTCCGCCCCGCCGGAGCACGGCCAACGCGGTGGGCCACGCCGCTGGCTGCCCTGGGCGGACCCGGGCCGCCCGGACCGGACCGCAGCAAGGCTGACAGGCTGTCAGTTTGTGGCCTGAACCCACCCCCTCGGCTCCGTTCCTGTCTGCCCCTATTGATTTAAAACTTCCCCCGGTCCTGGCTCCCGACTCTCCTCCCTGCGCGCCCAGGCGGTAACCGGGGCGGGGGTGGGGTGGGGTGGCCATTGTGCCTCCCTTCCGGCCCCCCAACTCGGTGCTCCTCAGGCAGAAGCGAGTGGGAAACCGAGTCCCTGGGCCTCCTCTCCCTGCCAGGGTCCAACCGGCTCAGGACCCCGCACAGGGGCCACGTGGACCGGATCCAGGCCAACCTCCCGGCGCCCAGAGAAGGGTTCTCCTTCCTCTTCACTCCCCACTGCACCATGCGCTCCATCCCATCCCCATTGGCCCCACGGATGGAATTCACTAGGAAGGGCCTCCCTGCGCCCTCCAACACCCTCTGTCCCTGGCAGACTTCTGGCCTTTCCCGCAGGAGCCCAGACTCCAAAGGCATGCCGGTGCCCAGCCCCTGGGGTCTGTGTAATGGACTGGTCGAGGTACCCTTCTCTTTCCCCAAATCCTAGGTTGGGATGGTGGTGCTGAGTAGAGCAGGGGCCATCTCTGTACAGGCCTTGGGGCCCTTCTTTTCACAGTTGCAGCTTTGAAGGTCAATTCCAAAAATAGATGAGTGAGTTCCCACTGGGCCCTAGGCATGGAGTGGAAATGATTGTCTGGAGTCCCCCACCGGCTACCCAAGCCATCCTCAGTAAAAGACTTGGGGGAGATCCAGCAGGCTCCTGATCCCCTATTTACAGGTGAGGAAACTGAGGCACAGAGGGTGAAGGGACGAGCGCTGGCCCATAGGCAGGCAGGCCCTGACAAAGCTCCTGCTCAGAGGTGAGGAGTGGGCAGGCAGCCCCCTGAAGTTGGGGATCTGACAGAGCCAGGGCAGGTCTGCCCAGATCCCAAGAGCCTGAGAACCCACTGACACCCCACCCTGCTCCCCAAATAAATCACTCCACAGCCACTTCCAAAGTCAGCTTTATATCAAGCTATAAAAACCCGGATCTGGTCCTGAGTACACAATACAAAAGCAGTACTATCAAAAATAGTATTAACATCAAACACGCTCACTCCTACAAATGTACAAAGGCCTTTGAGCATCATTTACACGGACCACTTCCTGGCCAAGTACCTGGAAAGAGGGGGACAAACCCGAGAGAGCTGGCTGCCATGCTGGTGGTGCCCTCAAAGGCATAAGCGAGGCTGAGTCAAGTCTGAGTCCAAACCACCCCCTCTTGCTCTGAGAGGGCCTTTGGGGTACACAGAGGCCTAGGAGGGTAACCGAACCCATGTCTTTCTGGGGTAGGACAAGGTGCCCTACAGAGCAGGGGATGGATGGAGGCCATGTGGACAAAATCACGGCCCCGAAGATGCCCAGGCCCTAATCCCTGGAACCCATGACTACACTAGGTTCCATGGAGAAGGGCAGTTTGCAGGTGGAATGAAGGCTGCTACTCAGCTGATCTCACAGCATGGAGTAGGTCCTGTATTACCTGCGGGGGCCAGAGGTAATCACAAAGTTCCTTAAAGTGGAAGGGTGCAGAAGGGAGGGTTGGGATGTGGAAAGGTTTCCACTCACCATCGCAGGCTTAGAAATGGAAGGTGGCCATGAGCCATGAAATATGGGGGTGCGAGTGGCCTCTAAACCCTGGAAAAGGCCTGGGAATTCTCCCCAAGTGCCTCCGAAAGGAACACAGCCTGCCGACACCTTGATTTTAGCCCACTGGACCTGCGTCAGACCTCCGACCTCCAGAACTGAAAGGTAAGTTTTATTTTAAGCTACTAAGTTTGTGGATATTTGTTACAGCAGGAGTAGGAAACTAACACAGAGGTCAAGGGGTCAGAGGTCATGCTTGCCCTGCCCAGACCGCAATGCGGGCCCATGGAGGCACCACTGAACCTGGGCCTGCTGGGGGCAGGCTGGAACAGAACCCTGCTGGGCCCATCCTCAGGGGATGCCTGTGGGGATTCAGAGAGGGTCAGGGTCTGAGTTGCAGCACCATGGGGCAATCTGTGATGCTGGCTCTGCCCCGGGCTTGCTGAGTGACCACAGGCCCCAGATAAGAGCTCATCTTTCCCTTCTTTCTCTTCCAGTTCTGCCTTCGATTGCACAGACTTGCTGAGCCCAGCTCTCCTGGGCCGAAGGAGGCTAGGTAGGTCAGGCTTGGCTGTAAGGAGGGCAGTTCTGAGGCACACTGGACAGGAGGTGACCCGGATCTCTGACCCTCAGCCACTCTCCCTCCTTCAGTGCATGCACAGTCGACTGTCATGTCTCACATGGGGTCTCTGGCTCCTCACAATGGGTGCCCCTGCCCCAGCAGGTGAGTAACAGACCAGGGCCCATCCAATTCCGGTTGCCCAGGGGCCTGCAGCTTGGCCAGGGCTGGGCAGAGGCAGCAGCAGGCAGGAAGCCCATGAGGGGCCATGAAGCCAGCACTGGTATGAATTGTCCCCACGTGGGATGACAGCTCCCACGTGAGGTGTGTCCAGTGAATGCCTGGTAGTCGTAGCAGGTCAGGCCACAGGAAAAGCTAACCAACATTTATAAGTGAAAACAGGGACTTGAAGGGCTGGGATGGCCCTGTGTTAATGTCCAGGATGCTCCGGATGCTCCTGACCTCGCTGTTTGACAGGTTCCCCTTGATGGCCAAGATGGCACTTAGATGGCTTTTGCTGGTAAGAAGAGCATCCTGTCAGTTCAGCCCCGTCACCAACACCCCTGCTCAGACCACTGCCCAGAGCCCCAGAGCCCCAGATCCATGGCTTGATCCCCAGCGCCCTGCGGCCAGGCCCTGCCCACGAGGGGCCGCACTCCCACCTCCCAAGCCCTCCAGCGGCACTGGCTGCCGGCCTGTCCCTGGAGCGCACCAAGCTCCTGACTGCCTCAGGCCTTTGCGTGGGCTATTCCTCTGGGAAAGCTCTTCCCCACACTCCTGGGATGGCCAGCTCCTTCCCACCTTCCCCCAGAGGCTTTCCCACCTCCAAAGTCAGCACCTCCTGTTGGTTAAATAATCTATACAACTTGGAACTCCTTGCCTGTTTCCCTCATTATTCCCATCCCGCAGCAGGCTATCAGCGACATGAGGGAGAACTGAGTACTGGTCTGATTTGTCTTCATTGCATCCCAGTGCCGAGAACAGAGCCTGGCACCTAGCAGGCCACCCAGTAATTGTTGGCAGGATGGGTGGGTGGGTGGATGGATTGATGGATAGATGGGTGGATGGATGGGTAATAAATGGATGGATGGATGGATGGATGAGTACGTGGATGGATAGGTAGACAGGTGAACAGGTAGGTGAGTAGATAGCTGGATAGTTAGATGAATACATGGGGAGGTGGTTGCTTGTATGGGTGTGTGGATAAGTGGGTGAGTAGCTAGGTGGAAGCAATAAATCAGCCAGAAGCTAGACTAGGCTAAACTAGTCAATCCCACTCAAGTCCCATTCAGACTTGGCCCGCCGTGTCAGAGGACTCAGCCCAGAGAGACCATTTCTCTGGATCATCAGATCCCCAGGCAGCCAGGGGCTAGGCATCTACTCTGAACAGGCCCCCAGGGCCCAGACGTAGAAGTCCAGGCCCCCGAGGATCCAGCTTTACTACTACTGACTTGCCACAGCCTCTAGCTAGTCCCGGTTTCTCTAGTCTGCCTCCCTGCAGAGGGGCAAGATCACAAAGGCCAAGAGTGTGGGCCAAGGAGCCAGATACCTGGCTCTGTCATCTTAGCTCTGGCACTAACTAGCTGTGTCACCTTGGATACTTTCCTTAAGTTCTCCTGGCCTCATCTGTAAACTGGGGATGAAAAGCATCAAACCTCATAGGGTTGTAGTGAGGAGCAAATGAATAAGCCACTGTGCGATCCTTGCACAATGGCCAGCACCCAGTCGGCACACAGCAAAGGTTAGCTGCCAGGACAGCATCACTGAAGTCAATACCTAAGCTCCACTCACCCCGCAGGGGCTGCAGCCCCACCAGGCTCTGACCATTGTGGGGGCCATGCTGACTGCTCAGGCCTTGTGAGGCCCTTTTCTCACCTGAAGTCGGGATACCAGGTGGCATAAGTGGCCACCTCGATCATGATGGCACTGGGGTCTTGCAGGCGAATGATCTCGGCAAGTGTGGGGAGAGCTTTATGCAGCCAGGTTGCCGGGGAGCCCTGTAAGACAGGCCTGGTTGGAGGGAGGCTGTCCCTTCTCCAGATGGGCACCAGGGGCCCAGAACCAACAGGATTTGGAGGGCGCAGAGGGGCAGGGCTTACGTGCTGCGTGCAGAAGCGCTGGATGAGGTCGGCGTTGGCCAGCACGTGCTTCGCCAGCTGCTGCTGCTGCTCTGCCGACTTGAGGACCAGGCGCCGCTTGCTGAGCCGGACAATATACTCCTTCACCAGGTACAGGTGCACTAGCTCCATGAGCTCCTGCCAGGGCCAGGGCCAGGGGCAGGTTGTGTGAGCGAGCCACCGAGGGGGCGCTCATTACCTCCCTGGAAACCTCTAAGCCAGATGCCAGAACAAAGGAGTGTGCACGTGCCCTCAGGCATGTGTTTGCGGGGTGTGTGCACACACACCTATGTTAGCATGCATGTCCAGGCTGCACCCAAGCCCAGTACCTCCTCACCTCCCGGAAACAGTCGTGCAGTTCCAAGAACTCGGGCAGTCTTTTGCTCACAGTGAAGATGATTTCCTCCAGGGTCTGCACAGGGTCTGCCCAGCGGGTCTGTGTGAACCTCTTGAACAGCAGCTGCAACAGGAGAGAGGCAGGATGTCTGGCTACATCCTGAAGAGGAAGAACTGCCAGCCACAGACACGCACACGCAGACACGCACACACACATGTGGCCTGGCCCAGGGGCGAGGGGGACT
Organism: Lyroderma lyra; assembly: GCA_004026885.1. Classification (NCBI taxonomy): domain Eukaryota; kingdom Metazoa; phylum Chordata; class Mammalia; order Chiroptera; family Megadermatidae; genus Lyroderma; species Lyroderma lyra. The sequence goes on along the minus strand of PVJL010006224.1, from coordinate 39,585 downwards.
CAGGACTCCCAGGGGACACTGGCAGAACTCAGGTCCCTCTTCACAGACAGGAAGTGGAGGTAGGTCTGTGCAGCTTCTCCAAGGCCAACCAGCTGTGGTCCCTTCAGGGCCCAGACGGCTCTGCCTGCCCTGCGGCCTTTCTCACCACCCCCTTGAATAAATAAATTCCTGCATAAACACGGCCTCGTGCTTGACTGCTGCCAAGTTGTCCAGGGTCACTGCTCTAGCCTCTACCACCCACGACTACCTATGGCCTCCCACCCTGGGCACTGGGGACAAGGCAGACCCCTATGGAGGACAGGCAGGGAGCCTCTCCTGTTTCTTTCCAGGGACCCCTGCCTCATTCACCCTCTGCTAAAGTAATGAAGGGATTTTGTGGATTTCTTGGCCCACAGCAGATGTGGCAAGGCTGCATCACAGCTGTGAGTTAGGCCTGGGGACAGGCAAAGAGTGTGCAGGCTTGGGGGCTGGGCCAAGTCTAACTGGGAAAGGGGCCCTGGGCAGCCCTAGGCTGAAGTGGTGAGGGGCAAGGCCAAGAGGCCTCCATGACCTCCCTCACCAGGGCAGCACCAGCCTCTCTACAGCTGGCCCCCACCATGTCTTCCACATGCCAGTCTCTGCCTGTCATTCCTCCCCAACCCCTGCACCCTCAAAGCCTCTCTCCATGTCCCCCCAGCACCAGGCTTAGCATGGACCCCAGGGAAGGGGAGTCTAGCTACCTTCAGGTCCCCAAACAGGTTCTGGAGCAGGATGTCAAAGCCACGACTCTTGAGCCCACTTAATGGGCCCAGAAGGTCCTGTGGTGTCTGCCACTTCTGCTCCATGGATGCCCTGGAAGAACATGGATGCAGGGAGCTCAGTCCAGCACTGCCCAGGCAACAGCGCCATAGCCAGAGAGCCAGGGAGCCCTAACCCCCACCCCACCTCGAGAACACTCAGTCCAGACTCGCAGGAGCCTCCAGTCTGCTCGCCCCCAGCACACACCCATACCACAGCCCGCCCTCACAGGGGCATGCAGCGCAGCCTGCCACACTCCTGTGCTCATGTGCATAGTGTACACAACCCCTGCACCTCCTCCACAGGGCTGTTCTAAGGACAAAACGACGAGTAAATTATGTGCATGAAGGCCTGACCCACCAGCACCTGGTATATGTTTCCTGGTGCTACAGGCCCTGCTCATTTCCCACATGCCTTGCTCAGTTTAATTCCACATCTGTGCTCAAGCTGCTCCCACCCCGTGCTCCGAGCCCCCCTTTCTCTCCAGCAAGCAGGCAGACCCAGTGCTTCCAACGCCCACAACCCCCTCCCAGTACCCTTACCGGAAGGACAGGCAGTTGTTGATGTTGGCGATGACATTGGCTCTGTAATTTGTCAGCTGCTTGCACCGCTCCAGAAATTCATCAAAGGTGCGCTGGTAGCTGGTGAAAATGGAAGGCTCACTTGCAGGAGCAGTGCAAATGTTGGGACAAGAGCGGTCCCCTGGGTTTACAGAGCTTTTCTGACAGCTGGTCCCGTGCAGCCCAGGGCGGGCCACTAGCCCCTGGGCATCACAGCACTAGCTTCACATGCTGAGACCAGTGGGCCAGGGCCCTGCACAGCTCCTGAGGAAGATGCCAGCCTGGCTCTGCTGACCCCTCCTCTCCCAGTTCCTGACCAAAGCTGGAAGACTGGAGGGGGCCGTGGAAGGATGGAGAGGCCCTCAGAAATGAGGAGGGAGGCAGCTAAGGGAACTGTGGGGGCAGAAACTGGAGGCATCACCTACAGGGGAAGCCAGGGTTTCAGTCTCCCTTGGGAAATCCTCTTTGCAGAGCTGGAGGTGCTCTGCTAGAAGCTTTGCTGAGTAGGGTGGAGGCTCTCAGCGCCCAGCTGGGTGGTGCAGGGGGAGAGGACACCTGCCCATAATGACAGACACCCTAGGGGGTGGGAGTGGGGCGCTCATCTAGCTTGGATCCCACCTGGGGCACAAGGAAGGGGGCTGGGGGTACCTTCAGTGCATGGAAGCACACACACCCACCTCCTCAAGAATGCAGCCAGCTCTACCCGCAGCAGGTGCTTTATCTGTGTGCCCAGGTCAAGGTTGATGCTCTCAGCCTTGGCCTGGCCCTGGGAGATGATCTGTAGGGGTGGAGGGTAAGCTGAGCAGGGGCTCACCTGGATGAAGCCTGGGGCCGGGTAGGGGCATGCTGGGCCAAGGGGGCAGCTCAGAGGTGGGGGCATGCTGGACCAAGGGGACAGCTCAGAGGTGGGGGCATGCTGGACCAAGGGGGCAGGCTCAGAGATGGGCATACACTGGGATGGACAGTGTGGGCTCTGCACCCTGCACAGCTGGCTCACACATAGGCCCTGTCTATGTGTATCAGGGGTGGGCTGTGCTACCTGGATGATGTCGATGGCCAGCTCGCTGTGACAGTGGCCATCTAGCCTCTGGGGGGCCACATCCTGGGCCCAGCGCTGTGACTCCAGTTCCAGGGCACGGGCCATCAGCTCCTTCACACTGCCCTTGAGGGAGGAGGGGCAGGTCAGGGTAGCACAGAGCCCATTGCCCTGCCCACATGGAAGTCCCTGTCAAGCTCCCTGCCCACGTCCTGTCTGTCCCCAGCTTCCCCTCTGCTTCCTTCCTGCCCCTCCCTTGCCCCGGCTCTGGCGTGGGACTCACCACCTCATTGGACAGGAACGTGCCCTCCAGCAGCCGGATCTGCCTGGGGGGCAGGAGGCTCCCCAGATTGACCTCCTGCAGCTCACCCACCAGCTTGGGGCTGTTAATGATGTCACTGTGGGCAGAGGTGGGTGGGCATGAGGAAAACTGCACCCACCCAGCATCATCCCTTAAGCAAGAGCCCAGGTCCTCAGCCTGAGTGTCCCCCCACCCATTTCTCCATCTTAGGGTCCCCCATCTGCTGGGTTTGGTTCAGCCCAGCAACCTCAGAACTATCTGCTTCCTCTCACTCTCTTACTCCTCCATCTACTCAGGCTCCAAAATATCCTCTCCTCTCTCCCATTGGTCAGCCTTCAGCCACCTAGGCCCAGTGCCCAGCCACCCCCCATCTCTGACTTGGCTCAGTGCAGGAGCTTCCCCCAGGCCTCCCTGCTTTCACCCTTGCCCCCAACAACCCCTCTACCCAGCAGGTAGAACCTTGAAATGTGATCTTGCTGCTCTAAGATCTCTCCTCTCACACAGATGAAATCCAACTCCTGTGGGACTCGGGGGCCACTCTCTGCCCACCTCCTACCCAACCCCTCACTGCCCTCCAGCCCTGTGCCCCCTCCCTCCGAGGCTGGCCTTGCTGCCCACAGAGGGTAGGCCAGTCCAGGAAGGAAGGCTGCCTCCCTAACTGCACCATGGAGATGACATCTCCATTCTCTCTCTTGGCGCCCCCAGAGCCTCCAGGGACGGCCCAGCCCTGGCACTTCCTCGGGGGCCTTTGTCTGCCTGGAGGTTCAAGGCCCTCTTTGCCCCTTTCCCAGCCCAGGGGACTTTCTCTGCTCCCTGAACTTCCAGCCACACAGGCCTCAACAAGGCCTCCCTGGACTCCCCTTCCCTAGGGCTCTATGCCCAGCTGGCCTCAGTTTCCTGCTGTGCTGACCCTAGTGGGCCCCAGGCTAAAAGCCCGCCGGGTCACTGGGACATGGAGGCTGGGTGGCAGGGGTATAATTGAGTGCCCAGCATTTCCTGGTGAGTCAGGACAAGCAAGAAGGGACTGGCTCAGGGCTGGCCTGTCTCTCCTGCTGCACCTTCCCTATGTCAATTTCCCTGGGCCCTGCTGACCCCTCACCCCACCAGGCCCTTCCTCCGGTCCCCTGCTGGAGGCTAACCCACTAGCACCAACTGAGCGCACTGGCTACAAAGATGTATCCCTGAGAACTTCAGACACTGCTCATACTGCCTACAGCTCCAGGCTTCCTGCAGGCTTTATACGTGGGGTGAGGGTCAATCTTTTGGGGAACCCCTGGCCTCTGGTGCTGGGAGCATTTCCATACTGCAGCCTCTCTTCACCCAGCCTGTGCAAATGATGGGCATGCTCAGCAATCCATGGAGTCTGGGTGAATCAGGGGACCCCTGAGCACGTTCCCACCAGTAAGTACCAGGTACTGTCTGCCGGCATAGCCAGCCTCCCATCTGAGGAGCTCTGGGCCTTGGTAACCAGAACCCAGCTCAGCCATGGGCGACCCGGCACAACAGAGGTCTTTCCAGCCTTCCACTAAATCCAAACATGGACAGGCTCTGCACATCTCCCAGAATGCCTCACGCCTGAGCCTCAGGCCCTGGAGGTGACTCTCTTGGCTAAGAACACCATCCTGCCTCTGCCTTCTTCCTGTCCTGCCCTCTCCCCTCCCCTGCTTAAGTCCCTCACAGTAGTGGCGCATGATGGGACCTGCCCTGAGCTGGCATGGTGGCTCCTGTACTAGGCAGGATTCTATCCAGCATCTCCTCCTGCGGCCTGGCTTCCTTCACTGCACAGGTTAGGTGCCCGCTGTGGGCTCACACAGTACCCGGCTTCCTTCACCACACCCTTCCTGCTCTGGACTATCCATATCTGCCCCATCCTTGCCCACTTCATGAATGACTGAAGTCCCTGCCATTCTGCATGCCTCAGTTTCCCCAACTGCTGAATGTGGCTGAGGCCCAGGAACTGAAGAATTCCCCGTGCAAAGCTGACCCAGCCCAGGAAGCCGGCCGCACAGGCAGGGTGGCACCCCTCCTCAGACCAGGCCCCTCCCTGCTCACTTGGGGTACAGGTTCTGCACCCAGACCAGCAACATGTAGGTGTCTCGCTCGCACAGCTCGAACTGCGCCATGGCCTCCAGCTGGGCCGCGAACTGCTGGTGGTAGCTCTGGGCGTAGGCCGCCACGACGCCGAACTCGGCGGGGAAGAGCGGCTTCAGGCGCTCCACCACGGCCTCCAGGTCCTCCTTCATGGTGCGGCCCATGTGCAGGAAGACGCTCTCGGCCTCCGAGCGGCCCCCGGCCTGGGCGGGCGGCGGCCGGCTCAGACGCTCCTCGGCCGCCTGCGCCACGTCGCGCCGCCAGAGCTGCAGCCACAGGCGCGGGCGCGTGGCCGCCAGCGCGGAGGGTCCGGGCGCTGCGGCCGCCGCGCGGCGGTCCTCGCGCTCCTGCTCGGCCAGAACGGCCAGCGCCTGGCGCAGCCGCTCGGGAGGCGCCTCCAGCGGCCGGCGCAGCAGGCCGAGCACCTGGTCGCGCAGCAGCACGTACAGCGCCTCGACCTTACTCTGCCGCTGCGTCAGCTCCTCCTCGGCCAAGCCGCCCGCCGCCGCCGCCGCCTCCAGCTCCCGCTCCAGCGCCAGCAGCGGCCGCGCCGCCTCCAGCCGCCCGCCTTCCAGGTCCTTCTTGAGCTCTTCCACTGAGACGATGGGATACGGAGTCAGCACAGCCAGGCCATGGGCAAGGGGACAGCTCACCTCCCACGGGACCACAGGAGAGGAGGCTGAGAGCCCAAAGGGTGAACGGACACACCCCAAGAGGCCAGTGGGTGTCCTAGACAGAACGATTCCCAGCCGCCAAGATTAGGTAGGGGTGCATGTGGAAACCAGGAGGGGAGACACCTCCAAAGCTATCGCCCCTGCCCTCCCTGTGACCTGGGTAAGCAGGCCACCAGCCTGTGAGCCCCAGCCCTGCCCAGGCCTGGCCAGCTCTGACACGGGCCTCCAACCCCACTTGGGGCCCCAGCCTACCTGTGGGCAGCCGGCCCCCCAGTTCCGGCTGGGGCTCAGCCTTGCCCTCCGGCTCTGCGGAGCTGGGCTGGGCCTTCTTCTTCCTCCCTTTGATGAAGACGTTGAACATGTTAGCCAGGCCTTTTGGCTTCTTCTTCTTCTTCTTCATGGACTCGTTCCCGTTCCCCTCCAGGGCGACCTTGGCCTCCAGGGGCGGCACCAGGTCCTCAGAGGAGGCTTCCGACACGGAGGCCTCTGAGTCCCCCTCTGACATGGAAGGCAACTTCTGGGGACTTCTGGAGAAGTCAAGGGCCCGTGAAAGGTCTTGAGAGAAGGTCATCATCTTCAGCATCACCCCAGCTCAGGCCTGCAGGCTGGCAACAGGAGGGGAGAATGAAAGCATCAGCATCACAGTGCACAGGCCCCGGCTCCCAGGTCCCAGGCCCAAGTGCACAGTCGTGGTGGCAGCACTAAGCGTGCTCAATCGCTTGTCACCCATATAACCATTAGGGCTCTGGCCTTCTCTCGACCCAAGTGGGCACCAACAACTCAGCTCCGTCCCTGGACACCAGTTTCTCAGCACCCAGAGCTCCTGTTCCAACCCCCTGCCAGACTCGCGCAGGAACTCCCCAGCTCAGAAGAATCTGAAGATGGAGCACCCTTCACTTCGTTCTGGCAAATTCTTCCTTGACAATCACCTTCAGGGGGACCGAGTACACCTGGATCCCAGGAGACCCTGGGGAGGAGGCAGAGCACGGCTCTGTCCCATTGTGCATAGCAAGGACAGAGGCCCAGAAAGGTCACAAAGCACCAGAGGCTGGGCTGAGGCAGAGATCCAGCTCCATCCCCACCATCTCCTCGGGTTCTTCTCTGGCCTCATCGGGCCATCGGATCCCAGAGGGACGCTATGAGCAGAAACAAGGCTGTTCCTGCTAGGACCACAAGACGGGCAGAGCCTGACCCCCTATACTGACCTTGGGGCTCAGTTTACAAAAATCATGGTGTGCCCCTCAAACTCCAGTGGGTGAGAATTAGGCTGATCAGATGTATCATTTTAAATGGGACAGAAAACAATGGTCCTGTCCCATTTCAAATAGTATGTATGGTCAGCTTCTGACACCTTGAATTTAGCCCAGTGGGACTCAGCTGACCATACGTACTGTTTGAAATGGGACAGGACCGTTGTTTTCTGTCCTGTTTAAAATGATATGTCTGGGGAGTTCCCTGGTGGTATAGTGGCTTAAGACTTTAGTGCTGGCATTGTCAGCACTGCGGCCTGGGTTCGATACCCAGCCAGGGAGCTACCCACATACAAAAAAGAGAAAAAAAAAAAACAAAACTGTCTGGTCAGTCTCATGAGAAAGAACTTCAGAGAGCCTTCACATGTCGGTGGGAACAAGGGCCCATTGGGGCCCAGGGCTGCCTGTGGTCACACAGTGACTCAGATCAGGAACCCAGGCTTCCTGGCTCCTGCTGCACCCTACCTGCTCCCAAATGGAGTGACACTATCATCACAAAAGCTTCCGCTTACTGTGTCCATCCCATTTCTTCCTCACTCCCATCCAGGAGGGGTGTTATTTTCTTCATCTCATAAACCTGACACAGGGAGGCTTAAAAGTCTCTACGGCCACCAGCGTGAGCTTGGAACTCATCACCTGGTTTGGGGTCCCCCTGCCTCCGTGTCCCCCACCACCTTGCAAACTGCATTCAGAGAGGCAGGACCCCCTTGTACCCAATAGTACCTTCCCAAAACCTTGACCATTGTCACAGCAAGGCCAGGATGAGTGGAAAAAACATGACTGAGTCCAAGGGAGCGAACAGAACAAGACTGGGAATGGGGAGCAGACAAGGCCGGGCCTCCCTGCTAGCTGGGGTGACCCATAACCATGGTGCCTGCCCCAAGAGTAAATACATCAAGTCATGACTCATGTAATAAGCTCTCTCAGGCAGCGGGGACGATCTATCATCCGGAAGGAGAAACTGAAGGCAGGGAGAGTGCTTGCCCCAAAGCACACAGCAGGCATGGAGGTTCAGATCGGAGCTATCAGACTTCCCAGAGCCCTGCTGCCTCCCTGTCAGCCCACCTACCTTGTCCCATTCCCCCAGAGGCTCATCCCAACCCCCCAAGCTTGGGCACCGCCACTTGGGGGCCAGGAAGCCTGGGTTCCTTCCACTCCTCTAGCTCCACCAGGTGCCCTGGGCAGAGTCCTGCAGTTGCTTCCTTTGTGCCATTTGGATGGGAAGTTCCACTAGAGAACCAAGTAGGGGGTGCTCTGGGGAGCCCCCAAACCAAGGTCCCTAGATGTGAGGTCACTGGGCACTTCCCCGCTGTCCACCCACTGCCACAACTTCCCATCCCCATCTATCCTGTGTTCATGCCACGCAGCCCTAGGAGCTGGTGTGGCCGGCCTGCTGGCTGGGGCTGCCCAACCGCACCCGGGGTGCCCAGGTCCCACTGCTGTCCTCCTGCTGGAGGGAGGGACAGGGCCAATAATGGGATGGGGAGGGCACCTCTAGATGAGGACACCCAGGCACAGAACATGAAGTGACTTGGCCCAGGTCGCACAGCCAGCTTCCCTCCCCTCCGTGGGACTCAGCCTTCCTACTGCACATGGAAAGGAGACCCCCCTGCCTTTCCCAGGACAGAGCCCAGCGCTGGGAGCGCCAACCCGGGGCCCTCTGCAATCCCACGCGCAGCAGCTGAGCCGGAGACCTCAGTTTCCCTAGAAGTGGGGCTACAGGAGGCCGGAGGTCCGTTGAGCACCTCACCCCTTTGGTCCCCTCTGCTGTGCCGGCTGCCTTCTCGGGGGATCGGGCCGTGGACAGGAGACCAGGCGGTCAGGCGGTCGCGCGCAGAGTGGTGGGGACGGACGCTCGGTGGGTGGAGGTCACTTACTGTGTCTGCCAGGCCGCGGCTGTCCCGGCAGAGCCCGGCGCGGCCTGAAATAGCCGCTGACTCCGCCCCCCCGGCCCGCCCCGCTCGCCGCAACCATGGAAAACCCGCGGGCGGAAGCCAAGGCGAATTCCGCGGGGCAGCCTGTGTCCGGGGTCGTGACACCCCCCTCCCCGAAGCGGTGCTGGGGCTGTCCGGCGTGTGTGTGTGTGTGTGGTGGGGGGGGTCACTACCTCCCACCGGCTGTGGGGAGGAGGCGGCTGCAGGGTGGCGCGGCTGGCTGAGCGTTGCCGGGCCATCTGCAGCGCAAGGACCGGCACCCAGGGCGGACCAGAAGGCAGCTGGTGCGGACCCATTGTCCGACGGCGACTTCTGATTGGCTGGCTGGGAGGGGCCGGGGCCCGGCACCACGATTCCGTGTCACAGATCCAGCACCACCCTACCCCCCACCCCCAGCTCGGGGGAGCCCTCTCCCCACCCCGCGGGGTGCCGGGACGGTCTCATCCTAACGCCCTCGGCCACGCGAGGATCGCCCGCTCTGTGGAAAGCGCTCTCACTCTGGGTATCACTGTGGCCCGCATAGCGGCATGGGGAGGGGTCCTTCCTGAAGAAGGCGCCCTGAGGGAAAAGGGGAGGTGGTCAGCTACTGACGAACCCCTGCGCGGAGCGCCTTCTCACGCTCTCATTATCAAGCCTTGAAATGGGGAAATGGCTCAGAAAGGTGAAGTGACTTGCGGGAGGTCACGCAGCCAGTCGGTACGGGCAGAGCTGGAATTCCCACCCAGGCGGGGAGAACTCTTGAAGCATCTGCTGTTTCTGGGATCCCGGCTGGCCCAGGCCAGGACCCTACCAGCTCAGCATTGGTCCTCACTTAGCCCTGCTGTGTCTGTACTTGATGTGGCCCAGAGCAGATCACAACCCTTTCTGGGCCTCGGTTTTGCATCTAAGCCCTGTTTCTCCTGGTCTGTCATGGGGCGGGAGAGGGTGCCGTGCAGAGCAGCCAGGAGCAGCTCATCCCCTTCCTATTTCACACCCTAGGAATTCCTGCCCTCTGGAAAGGACCAGTCATCCAGGAATTTCCCAGCAGAGCACAGCTCCTCTTCAGCTTCTTGCTAGAGCCTCTGCTCCTCCCTCCCTTTGTTTGCTCTCCACCCCTCCCTCTCTGGCTGGTTCTACACTTCCCTCTAGCTAGGAGGGATGGCAGAGGCAGCAGGGTAGCAGGGGTGGGGGGTGGGGGCTTGGGACTGAGAACTTCCTCTTCCTTCTTAGGAGTGGTGGTCAAGTGCCAGGTTTGGGTTTGGACATAGACCCTGTCCCTTGTGGGGGTGAGCGTGGGGGGTGAAGGGGGCTTAGGAGGTGGCAGTAAGATGGACTCCACCCCTTCTCTCCCTGAGGCCCCAGGGGGATGACATTTTTCAAATGAGTCAACAGAACCACAGTGCCCAGGCCTGGGAGGGTCATTCCATCTGCTCTCCAGTGCACAGATGGTGAAACTAAAGGCCAGGTCCCCCAAGTTCATACAGCTGGGGGGGGGGGGTATGGGGATGAGAACCTCAGAGGTTCTCCGTTTGCTGTAGTTTCATTGTGCAATTGGTACATTCCTGTCAGACCTGCACTGCTAACTTAAAACAGATTGGGAAATGGGAGAATTTGAAGCTTTCTGGTACGTTGACCTATTAAAATGGACAGCAAACAATGATACTGTCCCATTTCAAACAGTATGATGTACAGTCAGCCTAGTCTCACTGGGTTAAATTCAAGGTGTCAGGAGGCTGACCGTACCTGCTATTTGAAACGAGACAGTACCGGTGTTTTCTGTCCCTTTTAAAACGGCATGTCTGGTCAGCCTATTTCTGGGTTATGAGGGGCAGGGAGGTTGTCAGGCCATCAGAGCCCTGATCTCGATCAGCAGGGGCAGGAGTGATGCTTCCAAGGGCAAGTCCTGGGTGGCTAACTCCATCCCTGGCTGCCCATGCAACCTCCAGCCCCTCTCCAAGGCTCCACCTGAGCAGGGCCGGGACCAGGGGCTGGGAAAGCTGTCTTCCCCTTGTGTGGTTGACCAGTCACTTCCCCTTTCCCTGAGGTCAGGCATGAGGGCTAAGGGTCATAAATGCGAAGCCCCCAACACAAGGGCAATCCTCTGAAAATGGGGCTGCATAGAGGGCTAAGGGATGATAGCCAGGGGGACTGAGAGGGCATGATATATTCTTACCTCTTTTGACAGATGAGGAAACTGTCCCCAAGAGGCAAGACACTTCCAGAGGGAGTTGTAATGCAGCTCAGAACTCCATTCTCAGCAGGAAATGACCATCAATGATGGCTGGGATCTGGCCAGCTGCTGTCCCATTCCCACCCTCCTCAGGAAGGCAGCAGGCAGGAGCAGCTGGCAGTAGACCCCCAGGCAAGCCCTGGTATGCTGGCACCTGGCCAGGAGCCATGGTCATCACACATGCATCACAGGGCCTTAGGGGCCAGGATGCGTGTGACTCCTCCACCTCTCTCCCCTCTGCTCAGAAGTGACAGCTTACTTTAAAAAAAAATGTGGCAAAGTATACATAACAAAATTGACCATTTACATGTACAATTCAATGATAATAATTGCATTTACATTGTTATGCAACCATCACCACCATTCATCTCCAGAACTTTAGTCACTGTGCGAAACTGAAACTCATTAAACACTAAACTTTCCGTTCTCCCCTCCACCCCGCAGCCACCATTCTACTTTCAGAATCTACGCATTTGGCTGTTCTAAGTACCTCCTAGAAGTGGAATCGTATTTGTCCTTTTGTGACAGGCTCATTTCACAGAGCATAATGTCCCATAATGTTGTAGCCTGTGTCAGACCATCCTTCCTTTTTTAAGGTTGAATAATATTCCATCGTTTGTCCATTCATCTGTCGATGGACACTGGGGTTGCTGCCACTTGCTATTGTGACTCATGTTCCTATGAACATGGGAGGGTAGACACATCTTCCAGACACTGCTTTTGATTCTTTTGAGTAGACAGCTGACTTTTGTTGACCTCCACAGGTGTTTGGCTCTGTTCTACATGCTTTGCATTGCATGCATTAACTGTTTTCATTAGACAGTCTTATGAAATAGGTACTCCTTAATCATCTCCTTTTCATGGATGAGGAAACTGAGGCATAGATAGGTCCTGTCACATGCCAGTCAATGGTGGAGCTGGGAGCCCCGTCACTGAGCATTGTGCTATTTTGCTTCCCCCCAGTGTAGCTCAATATCTGACATGCAACTTGATGTATTTAAGTCAGACACAAGGAAGGACTGCCAGGCCAGAAAGCTTAGATGCAGCAATGGAAGATTTTACTGCCCTCCACTTCTTTGTATCTTTGGAGGAAAAGAAAAAAGATTGTCCAATATATCATGGTATTGCTCATTACTTGCGTCTTCCCCTTGCCCTCTGGAGGGCCCCAGCCACATAGGGTGGTGTGTGATTAACGATCCTTGCTCTGTGCCATCTCGGGCAGTCTGAGAAGCTCCCTGGAAAAGAAGGACTCGAAGGCAGCAGTGGCAGCAGGTGCAAAGGGATAGGAGGGCTCTCACAGGATTCAAAGGGCTGTGGGTCACTGGGCGTGGCTGCACCAGGAGCCTTCGACAGGAGGCCTGGCCAGTGGCCTTGGTCACAAGGCTGGTGCTGACCATGGGGTAGGCTCTCCAAGACTAGGAGAATAGGGGACTCCAGGATGTCACCCAGCCTCTCCCCCACAAGCCGGTTCACTTCCCCCTGTAAGATGACTTGCACTTCCCGCTGCCCCAGCCCTGGCTCCTCAGTCCTGCTTTTACCGTTCCTTCTCAGGCCATCAGCTGACGTGGGACCCTTTCCAGGACCTCCAGTTTCATGGAGTGGTCCCATTCACTGATTGCATTGGACAAAGCCATTGTACCCCTGTGACAGATGAGGAAACTGAGTCTCAGACGGGTAAAGTCACACACAGGTTGAGGCCTTGAGACTGGGGTCCCTGCTTGTCCGGGAGAAGTCACTTGCTCAGGGTTGTTTACAGCTGCACCAGTTCTGGGCCAGAGTCTGCTGACCTCCCTGGGGACATGGGATGACCAGCACAGCTGACAAGGAACCACCCCGTAGCATCCTCTCCCACGAGGGTGCCGGCCCCCACATGAAGATGTTTACTGGTTACCAGGTCCTTCCCTTCCTTCCAGCAGGAAGCAGGCCACACACTCTTTTCCTGTCTGGCAGATGGGGAAACTGAGGGTTAAGGAGAAATGGCTTCTGCAGGGCCCATGGGACAACACGACCCCAACACTGATGGTCTTCAAAGGAAGGCTTCGCATCAGGGACTCTCTATGCCAGCCGCGGTGGCCTGGCATTTCTCCTAAAAGGGAGTGGCCTCTTACAATGGCTTTTGGTGATGATGCAAGATGGCCAAGTTCCGCTCCTGTCTTCTCGGGCTTCAGCTGGAATCCCCAGACGGAGGTGTCCGAGTCCAGAAGTTATGTCTTAACCCCTGCATTAGGTCACGGGAAGAAGGAAAGCCTAGATCATCGAGCAGAGCCCAGCCCATGGCGGCCACCCCAAGACGGCAGGGCTGCCCACGATATTTCTCTTCCCTAAGATGCCATTATCTGGGGACGATCACTCTAAGAGCCTTAGTTCTTACAGGTCTCAGAAAGGACTGCCCCCGCAACCCAATGCCTCGACAAAAGTGGGCTCCTCTCCCCTGGCTGAAACATCACCGTGCAGGCGCACTCATTGGGTAAACACTGCTTTTTACGGACCCAGGTGTTCTAGAATGAACCCCCATTGCTTCTGGGGAGGACACAGGGGAGATGGGAATAAGGAGACGTTTCACCTTCTATCCTTTCTGTACCTTTTTAATTTTGAACTATGTGAATGCATCACTACCTAAAACATGACTGAAGTTAAAAATGAAGACATTTAGCCCATTTTACAAGCTGCAAAGAGGAGTGTGGGTGTTTGTGCAGACAGAACGGGGCCCTGGAAGGAAGAGGGGCCTCTGTGACTAGTCCAGGTCCCATAGGTCCAGGGGTGGGCCCAACCTGTCCGAGGATCCATCTCCTCCAAGCATTTCACTAGAGCAGGGGTCTCAGAAAGGCCCCCTCAGACCCTGGTGGCACTCACCCATGGGCTCCTGGTTCTCTGCACACCCTGCCTTACAAGGCAGGTGGCCTGCACTGCCACCTAGTGGGACTTGATCCCCCAGACCTGGGGCTCTGCTCTGGCTTGCCTTAGTGCCCAACAGGCCTACTACCCAGCACTCCGCACAGACTAGCTGGGGAAGGTCCCTAGGGGTGGCCTGGTCCGGTTCCTCCCCGTGGGCCTGAGCATGGACGGTGGACAGAATTCAGTGCCACCCCCCTCCTCCTCCACCCCGTCTCCATCTGCTGCAGTTTCCAAAGGGACTGTGGTTGCAAAGGGAGGAAGTGAAACTGGGGACAGCAGGTGGCCCTGGCAACCACGCAGCCTCCTTTTCCCTTCTGAGCAGTGTTGAGGGTCCCTGCAAAGACCAAATCCCAGGTACAGGGGCCCCATGAGGACCGGGGCCAGGAAGGAAGGGGCCTGGGTCACCGGGCAAGGAAGGAAGAGGGCGAGGCTGTGTAGGCACGGAAGGTGACTTCTGACTGCCACTTGCAGCATGTACCCCTGAGCTGCTCTGCCTGCTCAGCACCCTCCCCCGTGCTGCAGATGAGGACTGGGCCTGGGCACCAGGGACCAGCAGGGAGAGGTGCCCACAGAGGGTGCAAGTCCCAGGCTAAGCTAGGGTACACGCTCATGTCCCCTTCTGTCACCCCAGGACTGCCCTTGGGCTGGCAGCCTATGGATCATTGCGTTCTTGGACCTGTGTATCCTGCCTTGGGCAGGTTGGCCCTCCGCACCTTCTCATTGTCCTCCAAGCCAGGCCTGGGCTGGAGCCCCAGAAACTTCTCAGAGCAGGCCCTGACTCAAGGACCCACAGGCTCAGGGACAGAGAGCAGAGGGAAGCCCAATCCATGAAGGAGCCCAGGAAACGTGGACTTTGGGACAGAAGCCAAACTGAGCGGAGAGGAAGCAGGGAGCCAGGCAGGGGAGAGGGTGGCCGGCAGGGGCGGGACCAGAGGCCAGGGAGTGGGGCCTGGGCCTGAGGGGCAGGTGAGATAGCCCCAGGCTGTCCCACTCCTCTGAGGAACACAGACACTGGGCAAGGGCCCTCCATTCCTGTGACACGTTCCAGGAACACACATGAATGTGCACACATGAGCACATAAGCACACGTACACACACTTATCAACCAGACAACCTGGTCGACAAGTCTGAAGCAGCTCTGAGAGCCAGACCCCTCACTCATGCTTGACCTGGGCCACAGGATGGTCAGATAAGCTGGGCTCTGTGCAGGGCCTCATAGGACCTGCTGGGCATAGGCACAGCCCCCATCCTCTGGGGCAGAATCACCAGTGGCCAGAACCCTGGCCTGAACCATCCCGGGGGGGCCCCTACCTCTCGGCCAGCCCCTACGGCCCCCAGCCTCCTTGACTGCACCCTTGTTAGGAGCTGCTGGCCGGCCTCCTGCTCATCCTGATTTGGCCTTGGGAAGCCGATCTCTGCCCCTAGACACTGCTGGGCTCACAGGAACACACACCAGGGCACACATGCCCGCCTGGGCACTGAGGTTCCTGCCAGGAAAACCCTGACTTCCTGTCTCCAGGCCCAGAAATGTCAGGAAAACAGCCCTGGGTCTCAGCAACTTGAAGGCAGCTGCCCAGCCTCCTCCTGGGGGCCGTGCCCATGCCCAGCCCCTGCCACCTCAGGCTCTGCTGCCACTCAGTTCCCCAACCCCTGCTCCCGGGGTCTTCTCAGCTTTCTCTTCCAGACCAACATGTGGCCAGGCCCCTGGGAACATGGGGTCACAGGGGGACCAGGGGCCTGGCTTTATGGCTGGCACTTAATGTACCCTCCTGTGCCTGGGAGTCACAGATAGCACCCCCAATTCACAGCTGGAAAAACTGAGGCACAGAGAGGCAAAGGAACTTGCCTACAGTCTCATGGCTGGATGCTGGCAGAGCTACTTTCCTACCTCTGAAGCCTGGCTTGGAGACCCAGCCCCAAGACCCCGATTCCAGCCAAGGGCTTCAGCCAGGGCCAGGCCAGTCAGGGTCAGGGTCAGGTTCAGGGCCAGGGCCTCCATAAGGGGCCCAAGGTTCAAACATAGGGTAGGGGTGGTAGGGGCTCCCAGGGACAAACCTGGTCAGACCAGATCAGATCGAGGCTTCCTATACCCCTCCCCACCCAGCCTGAGGCTCTCCCAGGCCACTGATGGCCACTGGGGTCACGTGTGCAGTCAGGCTGACATATCAATGAACTGCCCCTCCCCTGTAAAAGTCACCTCTCTGATACCTCCCCTCCCCATGGCCGAAGATCCCAGGCCCCCTGTGCTGGGGCCTGGTGTGAAGCAGAGCCAACCTCCACCCTCGGCTGGCCTCAGTTTCCCCACTGACACAAGACAGCCTTTCAGTGGCAGCATTCACACTACTCCGCCCCCACCCCCCAGCCGTGGAGCCTGGGCACCCCAACCTCTCCTCTTCCTCATTCCTGCCCCACCCACACCACCAGATTCCCCGCTCAGGGAGGTCCAGACACTCCCTCACTTCCCCCAAACCAGCCTCCAGCCCCTGTGTACCCATGGAGGGGGCAGCCCCTGGCAACTGCTCCCACTGCCCCTGGGACCCCAACAGGACCCAGACCTGGCTCTGCGCTCCAGCCTTGGTGTAAGGAGCAGGGTCTACCTGCCTGGGCACTGCCCACTGGCTGTCTACGGGGTAGGGAGGGCGTCCAGGAAGAGCCGGAGGAGTCGTGCCCCCCACCTGCTCCGTCCTGCAGCCTTTGTCCCTGTCCTTGGGAGAGTGAACTTCGCTGGCTTCTTTGAACCTGGTCTGCCTGCAGTTACCTGCTCCTCACTCCTGTCATGGTCAGGGTCAAGCCCAGAGAGACTGCGGGGACCTTCTGTGGAGGGGTGGAGGGGTGAAGGCACCATTGCTGCCTGTTCCAGCACCTCCCCGTACACCCCCTCATCTTGGCATTCAGCCCCGCTGCCAAGCCAGGGGTTGCCAATGCAAATGGGTTTCCGGAAGCCTCGGCCGCAGGTTGGAGCCAAATTTCAGCACCAGCTTTTCATGAGACGGGATGGGGGTGGGGTGGAGGGCGGGTGCACACGGCCAGGATCTCCGCGCAGCCTCCCCTCCGGAGCTGAGACCTGTAGGGTCTCCATGGCGACACTTGCCCAGCAGCCCCACAGCTGTGCCTGTGGGAAAGTCCTCACTCTAACCCAAATACCTTCAGCCGCAGAACAAACCTTGGCCTCTTCTTGTCTCCTGGGGGCCCAGGCCCGCTTAGAACAGGACAGAACAGTGCCCACCCCTGCTGGGTGAGGCTCGCTTGGCACACGAGGACAGCGGACCCAGGGCTCCGGGGTCAATGCCTGTTTTGCTTTGCAGCCATAGGTGTGGGCCTTCCTAGTTCTGGACCTGCCTCAGTCTCCCCATTGCTACACGGGCAGGAAAGGGCCCTCCACTGAATGAAGTCACAACCTTCCAGCCCCTGCCCCTTGGTACATGGGGTTTCCAGCCCACTCCGCCCTGCCCCTTACCGAGGGGCACCATGTTAATTC
Organism: Lyroderma lyra; assembly: GCA_004026885.1. NCBI lineage: Eukaryota > Metazoa > Chordata > Mammalia > Chiroptera > Megadermatidae > Lyroderma > Lyroderma lyra. Next base: position 22,380 of record PVJL010006224.1, on the reverse strand, counting down.
ATGTTTATTTTAAATATCCTGTTCTCCACTCAGACGGCAGGTGTGCAGGACAGTCAGGACAGTCAGGCAGGGAGGCTCTCTGATCAAGGTCGCCTCTGCCCTCCCCAGCCCGCCCTCGCAAATGCCTGAAATGCCTCCATCGTTGCTCTTCCTTCTGAGCCAGCAGCCACAATTTAGTTGGGGATGAAAATTCCATGACTTTGGCCTTCAGGGTTGGGGGCAGGGCTGAGAGTGCCTCCCTGGACTCCTAGCTTGGGGCTCATCCCTGGAGGAAGGTGGCTGACGCTCCGCCTACTGCAGCCTCCGCCTGACGTGGTCCACCTTGGGCCCAGGAGGACTAGATGCATGTGATGAGCACGTCCACAGACGTGGGCACCTCAATCTCCTCAAAAAGCACATGGCCCCCAGAGGTCCTGGAGCCACCTGCCGTAGCTGCAGCCCTCAGCAGGTCCTGGGTGTGCTGCAACAGGCGCTGGTTCCGACGGCGGCCCAGTCGGCGCAGTGCCAAGATGGCCAGCACATGGTCCCGTCTGCAGAGACATGAGGTCTTCACTGCAGGCCCAGCACCTCCAGGGGCACCCTAAGTCCCAGGTGAGGGGAACCCCTGGCTCGGGCTAGAAGCTTGAGTGCACCCACATTTCTGGAGCCTGGTCTGAGAGGGGCTGAGAATGAGGGGGGCAAGGAGGAGCAGTGCTCCTAGCAGGGTGCTGGGCCTTGAAGGGTGCCAGCCGGGTGGAGAAAGGACATCAGGTTTGGCAGGTGAAACAGCCTCTGCTGGGGTTCAGCCCATGTGGTGGAGTGAGGGCAGGGACAAGGTGGCCATGCAGAGGGCAGTCGCAACCAGGGGACATCATGGGCCTAGGAAAGAAGTTGGGTCCTCCTCCTGCGAGCACTGTGCACTGAGCCACAGCGAGACAGAAAGGAGAAAGGCAGCAAGGAGGTTGGAGACCACTGCCCAGGGGTGTCCCAGGGCAGGGGAACCCCGAGGGGCCAGGAGGGGAGCTCCAGAGCACTGTGAGGGGGCAATCACTCTGAGTCAAAGGCAGAGAAAGTCCAGGCTGAGGGTAGGGAATTCTCCCTGAGGAGTGGGAGGGTGGGGTGGCCACTGGGCCGGGAAGGGGCTGGGCCCAGGGTTTTCTGCCCCTCCCCCATCCCGGAATCTACAAGGCGATTCAGGCTGGGATTTCCACGGGTTCCATGACTCATCCACCCCGCTAACACGCACCCAGGGATCAAAGCCTCTTTCCTCCTGGCAGGGGCTTCCAGAGAGGGCTTTCTCCCAGAGGTGGGCCCATGCCTCCCCCCAAACTCCCGGGGCAAGGACGTGTCTCCACCGTCAAACACTGATAAGGGGCCCCGACCATGCTCAGACTACAGGTGTCCTGAGATCCCACCACCAGACTAAACAAGGACCACAGGGAATAGGTTACAAGGGAGGGGCAGCCCCCGCTCCCATGCGCCCCCCCATGTGTTCGTGTCACCCTCGGGCTTCCCCGCGTTCAGTTGGAACCCCAGGGGAGCAGGTTGGGTACAGACCTTATGTCGGGGTAGCTGCGGATGAGGGTCTCCAGGTGCTGCTGGATGTTGTCTTTGTAAGTCTCACCCAGTATGTCAGCCACGCACGGGATCGCCTGGCCCAGCCACGTGGCCTCGGAGCCCTGAGGAGGCAGGCACACGTGAGTGGGACTGACCCCCCTTGCCACCCCTGCCTGCAACTCCTCCGTTAGCGCACTGGTGGCCCTCCTGCAGGTCCCACCACGGCCCCGTGGAAGGGGACATGGGACTCAGCACCCTGGACTCACCACAGCACAATATCCATCATTCTTCCCTAATGTTCTCCCCATCTCTGCTCAGATGGGTAAACTGAGGTCCTGGCCTGGAAGTCCTGCCTGGAGTCATACAGCAAGTGGGGGATGTAGCCCAGATGAGAGATGTATGTGTAGGGAGGAGCCTCCTCAGTTCCACAGGCTGGGGGTCAGGGACCCCACTCATCAGATGCAGTTGCGACCTTTGCCCTTTGCCCACGCACCCCAGAAAATGTTTGCAAATATATGCAAAGCACCGCCCCCACCTGGCCCCCACCCCTCTCCAGCTGGTGGAGGGTGGAGAATCGCTTCCACCAAAGCCTGATTGCATGGGGCTCTTGCAGGGGCCACGAAGAAATGGGAACAGGGGGGCGAGTGAAGGGCCTGTGAGCCGGAGGACCCCCTGAGGAGGCAAGCACTTGATGCTCCTACCAAGCTCTGGAAGGTGTTGCCAATAGCCTGGGCATCATGGCCCATCCTTTGGGAGCCAGTCACGCGGTCGATGCCCCGGAACCGTTCGTGGGGTCTCAGCGCCTGAGTCAGGTACTCCCGGATCACATAACGGTGCACCTCCTGCAGAGTCTCCTGATTTGTCAGAGGCTCCAGGTCAGGGTCAGAGTCAAAGGTCTGGCCCTGGGCACACCCCCTCCAGGGCCCCATCCCTTCCAGATACCTGCCCATGAGGTGGGGCCACATACTCCAGGTGTTGGGCAAAGGCCACCACCTTGTCCATAAGGGGCCGCAGCACGTCCTGTGTCAGCCAGGTCTTAGTGCACAAGACCCTGAAGAGTGGCTAGGGGCGAGGGTGGGGACCAGGAATCTTTTAGTCATGTCCTCCCCATCCACTAGACCCTCCCCTCACAGCCCAGGACATGGCTCCTGACAGGGGTGTTTCAGACTTAGGGACAATGTGTCAATAGGAAGAAACTTTAGGGGTTCTCTGATGCCCTTCTCTACACAGTACTCTAGTGATGGCTCTTCTACCATAAATTATGTCACCAGGCCTTTCAAAGGAACCCTGAGCTCCCAAGGGCAGGATCTGAGTTGGAGCTCTAGCTAGGCCTTGCTTAGAAGAGCCCTGGGGAGACCTTGAGCGGCTAGGTGGTTCCTTAGACCTACCATCTCCAAGAAGTGGAGACTGGCTGTCCTGGCTCAGCTGGGAACTGTCCATCCCCCACCCCCCCACCCCCCCGCTTTTGGAGTTCCCTGGTGGTGAAGTGGCTTAAGGCTTCGGCGCTGGCACTGTCAACACTGCGGCCTGGGTTCGATTCCCAGCCTGGGAACTACCCACATACTACAAAAAACAAAAATAAACAAAACAAAACTAACCAACCAACCAACAAACAAACAAAACACACCACCCCTGAAACTGCCTGATCAAACGAATGTTATGACTTGGGTCCCCAGAAGCTGCCGGGCGTGGAAGTGGGGAGAGAAGGGCCCACGCCACTCACCTGCACATCACGCTGCAAAACCTGGAGTAGCTGCTTCTGGAAGACACAGATGGCAGCCACAAGGGGCTTCTCTAGCTCTGCGAAGTTTGTTGGGAATCTGGCCAGAAGACTGGTCCTAGGGAGGGGACAGGACAGGTGACAATGTGGGCAAGGGGGAGGAGGCTGGGGGACAGGCCTGGCATACAGCTATGCAGGCTATGTGCCATACCAACTCCATTCACTTAGTCTACAACGTGAAGGGCAGCCGCTGGGGCCACACAATGTAGTAGCCCCCTAGGGAGCAGAGGCACGTGAGGGGACAGCACCGAAGCCCCAGGAGCCAAACATGGAGGGTAGGTCAGAGGGATGGGGGTGGTGCCCTACTGCATGGCAGAGTGGTACCTCTGGGCCAAACCTCCATCCCTTCTAGACTGTGTAGCACAGCCATGCCTGGCACAAGGGGCCTCCTTTGACCCTCATAACTGCCTCCCTGAAGGTGACAATGTCCCTATTTCACTGTTGAAGAAACTGCGGGGTTAGGCTATCCCCAGTTTCCACTGCAGGGACACTGAAGGGCAGGCTACAATTCCAGCTGGGGCTGGGCCAGAGCCTGCCTACCAAGGCGTGGAGGATGGTCCCTGGAGCCGAGCAGATGGGCCTGGCACAGATAAGGAACAAGCGAGTATTAGAGAAGCAGTGCCTCATCATGATCGTGCTTTGGATTCAGACAGGCCCAGTTCAAGTTCCAGGTCCAGCACGTACTGGCAGTGTGACCCTAGACAGGTGGCTTTCTTTTTTTTTTTCTTTCTGAGCCTCACTTTCCCTCCTGTACATGGGAACACCGCACTTGGGATGAAATGCATCAGGCGAGTGCCTGGCACATCACAAGTGCTCACAAAGAGTGACGGGGGGCGGGGGGTGGGGGAGACGAGCACCGAGTGGGAGGGATGAACTGGGCCGGCAGCAGGCAGAGACCTGGGCGTCTGGAGCTTCTCCGCCTCTACTGACTCCCCGCATCCCTTCCAGGCACTCAGCCCCTAGGGGCCGAGGAACGGAGGACCCCGCAGCGGGGACGGGGGTGGGGGAGTGCATTCCTGGAGGCCTCCTGGGACGTCCGCCTGGAACGCCAGGGTCTCAAGTTGTTTGGCGTGCGCGCACCAGCGACCACCGGGGCCTTCTGCGTCGCGGTTTCTTGAGCTCGCGCGCCCCCTGCTGGCATCGCCGCGCACCGCCCTTCAGGAGGCGCGGCAGAGACCACTCACCTGAGCTCCTCGCAGGCGTTGATGTTGGCTCCCAGGTGCGGCTCGCTCACCGCCTCCGACTCCAGAAAAGCCTTTTCAAACCTGGGAGCGGGGTACGCAGAGGCCTTGGGGAGCCTTCTCGGCCGCACTACGACCTTGGGTCCTCCCTCCCGTCGAGTTCCCACCCAGACCTCGAGCCTTAAGATGAGGCTCTTCGCTCCCACTCGTCCCAGGATCAACAACTGACTCAGCAAACACGATGGGACCTTCCCCGGGGACGACCGCCGCCCGCATCCTGACCTGGCCACTCCACACACCCGCCCCGTTCGAAAATGCGACCGCACCTGGGCACAAAGAGGCCAAGCGCCTGCGCGCAGATCCTCAAGGTGGTGGCCTCCAGCTCCGCAGAGATGGCCCCAGCCGCCTTCACGTGCTCTGCCACCAGCTGCCGCGATGCCACTCGCTGAGCAGGAGTCCGAGCCCTTGACCCCAATGTCCCTAGTCCTCCACCTAGTGGCGCAACAACGTCTCCAGCCCTCCCTGCTCAATCTAACCATCTCAGCTTCAGTTTCCAGCAGCCACAACCTGGGGGGGTCAACCCTCCCAACACCCCGCAGCACGGGCTCCCTGCCATACTGGGAGCTGTACCTGGTGCATCTAGCCTGGGCATGCTACCCCGGTGTCCCCAATCCCGTCCTACCCTACGTGGAGCTTCAGGCTCCCCTCTAATGGAGAGAGGAAGTTAGGACTGAATTTTATAGCTTTGGGTGTCTGTCCCCACTGCAACGGAAACCACGCACCGCCCGAGGCCATACACACGTTCCCTCCTCAGCCCTCCTCTCCGACGCACCATGTGCACGTCGATGGACAGCGGTGTGTGGTAGCGGTCCTGCAGCACGTCGGGGGGCTTGGCGGCCGCCCAGCGGCTCTGCTCCAGCTGCAGGATGCCATCAAAGCAGCTCGCGATCTTGGTCTGTGCGGGGTGGGGAGCGGGGCGCGATGACACCCTCCCAGGAAGGAGGTCCTGGTTTCTCCTATCTCCCAAGCCCTGTAGCGCACCCTCGGAGACCAGCGCCACCCAGCCAAGGCACAAGCCAGAGCATGAGGCTACAGGTGAGGCCTGAGCGCGGCCAGCACGTGGACTGTGATTCTGGGCACCTACAGCCCGGTCGCGGTCGCGGTCGCGGCCACTCTCAACCTGGCCCCGCCCCCTCCGGTCCGGCCTCGCCCCCGCCTAACCTCCAGGAAGCTGGTGTAGTCGCTCTCCAGTCGGGCCCAGACCTCGGGTGCCAGGAGCGGGGGCAGAGGCTCCGTGGACAGAGTCAGATCCGGAGAGCCCAGGAAATTAGGACTGGAAGGCAGGGCGGGGGTTGATGCGGCAGCGGCTGCCCCACTCTCCTCTGGCCAGGCTCAAAGCCTAAGTCATCACCGCCATCACCGCAGCATCCCAAACCCGGTCCTCCGTTCACACACTCCATCCTCCACCCCGCCCTGAGGACACGCAGCAAATGAAGGTGCCCGGGACCTTAGGCACCCTCTCCCCGCGCGCTCTCCTGCCGGTGGCGCTGGGGGGCACTCAGCTGGAGAGGCAATTCACCCCATCCCAGCGGGCAGAGCTGGAGACAAACCGGCCTGAGCCCTGCTCCTAGGTGTCCATCCAAAGAGGAGAATGGGGGTGAACTCCACCCCAGCCAAGCCGCTGTGAGCCCTTGGTTGTGGGCCTGACCCAAGGGGTGCCCTTTTCTAATTCGCTCCAAGGCGCCTTGTGGACTAGCATAGGCTCTCTAACCGGGCTTCCTGCCCAGGTAGGAACTTCCCCTCCAACGCTTTCCAGGAACTAGTGCATGGGTGGCCCCTTTAGAACAACCCTGGCGGGAGCGCACCGTGGCCTAAAACCGGGAGGAAAGCCTTTCAAAGGCCCGGGGATTTCTGACTCCCAATCACCAGCCCTCCTCCAGGGAGAAATGGAGAAGGTGCCTGCGCTCCTAAAAGCGGGTTCCAGAAGCCCTCTCGGTGGACAGTGCCAGCCCCTCCCTGCCCTCCATGGCGCCCCGAGACCTCACCTGCCGTAAACATTGGCAGCCCAGTCCAGCAGGATGTAGAGCTGCTCGCAGCCGCGGGCGTCGTGCGCGAGCTCCTGGAGGCGCTGGGCCACCGCGCCGTGGAAGGCGCGCAGGTAGGCCTTCCACGCTGGGAAGCCGGCGGCCGCATACGTTGGCTGCACCTCCACCTTCACCTTCTGCAGGTCGCAGCGAACCAAGTTACCAAGCTCGGCCAGAAGCCGAGCCAGGCCCGATGCACCCTCGGCTGCCTCTGCGGGCTCCTTCGCGCCTGCCTGCTGCACGCGCTCCTGCGCGCTCCGCTGCACCGCGTCCTCCCAGTGCTGGCGCCAGCGGCGTGGCGTGCGCAGGAAATCGCCGTCGGCAGGGGGCGTCGGGTGGGCCTCCTCCTCGGCGCGCACCACGTGGGCCACCTCGGCCAACGCGGCCGCGTCCACGCCGTCCGGGCCCAGCGTCTCGCGCACGATGGCAGCGATCTCCGCGGCGAGCCCGTCGTAGTGCAGGCACACGTCCATGGCGCGCCGGGCGAAGTCGGTGGGGTTCTGCTCGAAGGTGCGTGAAACTTTCTCCGCCACTAGCCGCGTCTCCAGGCGCTGCAGCTGTTTGAAGGCCGCCAGCAGTTGCCGCTCCGTGATGAGGTCTGCCACAGATTGGCCTGCTTGCAAGGGCACGCGAGGAGAGGGGCAGTGAGGGAGATGGCCCCTTTAGGCCTGGGTCTGACCCATCTGGAGCTGGGCTGCCTGGCTCCGGAGTTCAGCTGCAGGCGCCTACTCCAGGGGCAACACCAGCTGCCAGAACCATCCCTCAGCATCACCTTTGAAGATACAGAAGCACAGGCCTGGCTGAAAACCAATTTGGATCCTTCCCTACTTTCAGTCTCTACCTTCGCCCTTGCGCCCCACCCTCACCCCCAGCTCTGCTGAGCTGGACCTGGTGGCCTCAAGGGCAGTCTTGACTGCAGTTCTGATGGGGTCAGAGCTCAGGCTGGGCGAGTCCAGCGATGCCCAGGCTCCTGCCCCAGTGTCCAGCTTCAGCACTTCTCACTCACTGCTACCTACTCTGGGCTTATCCCCACCCCTCTACCTTCGCCTGCACCCCTCTTCAGGGCCCAACTCCAGTTCATCCTCTCCTGGGCAGCCCCCTGACCTCCCCTCCCGGCAGCCATGGCTTCCATGCACCCTCTACCACCCTGTGGTCTAGGTGGGCCAGTGCCTTGTCCATCACTCTAGTTCAGCCAGGAACCACGCTGAGGGAGAGGCCAGGGTTCTGGAGTCATGCAAATCTGGATTCAAATCCCATCTCTCCATTTCCTAGCTGTGAGACATGAGGCAAATCACTTAACCTCTCTGAGCCTCATTTTTCTCATCTGTCCAATGGGGCGCCCCTTGTTGAGATTCTAGAAGGATTTACAATGCAATTGTGCAGGGAGCAGGGGTTTGGGGGGCTGGTGAGGAGAGTCTGTCACGAAGCCTGGGCCTGCTGCCCCACCCTCTGTCCTCAGTTTCCTCCTGTGCGTAGTGTTGTTTGTGAAGCCCTCACCTGCCTCAGGTTCCGGTTCCTCAGGCACCACCCCGGTGGACCTCTGCTGGCTGACACCATCCACGACCCTGGGGGGCACCTCGGGGCCCTGGCCTGCCCCTGGCACAGCGGTGGCTTGGCACTGGTCAGCAGCTGGGCTGTCATCCACAGAACGCCGAAAGGACCGGAACAGGAAGCGGGAGTAGGCCCGGCCCGAGGCCTGCTTGCTTGCCTGGGAGAAGGCCCGCCGAAGGGTACCCAGGCCCAACCACGCAGCCTCACGGTGGGTGCTGGGTGCGTCCCCACTGCTTGCCCGCCGAGTGCCCTGCACTGGGGTCTGGGGCTCCACAGGCTCCTTGGGGCTGTCCAGCTCTGGCCCAGAGCTCCCTTTCCGAGGTAACGACATCTTGGCAGCAAGAGAGCTGGGGTTGAAGAGGAGGCTCAGAAGGCCTGGGGGTGGGGCGCCTAGCCCCAGGAGCAGGCATAGACACCCCTGAGAGCACTGTGGGGCCTGGTGCAGATGGCAGCTTGTCAGGGAAGCTTCCCACAGGAAGTCAGCCCCAGGCTGTCAAAACAAGGGGTCACCGGGCAGCTTACATGGCCAGAACCATCTTGGTGCCAGGCTGCAGCTGGAGCTGACATGCAGACAGCGACTACCTTCAGGAAGCCTTCCCTGATACCACCTCCCAAAAGAGTCTCCCCCAGGTGCCCATCCTCATGGGCTCTGCCAGGACAGACCGTCCATCAGAACTGGAGAAGGGATATGTTGATTCTGGGGCCCGGCCCAGCCCACCCGCAGCCCGGTCCCTGGGGCTGGACTCAGCCACCACATCCAGGACTTCCTGGACCTTAGGTCCTGAGGCCCAGAATGCCCCGCCCGCTCCCCCCCCGCCCCCCCCCCCCCTAATGTTCACCACCGCCAGCACTCACCCCACTCAGCTTTCACGACTTCCGGCGTTCACCACCCCCAGAGCCCTCAGCTCACCCCCATTCAGCCTATCAGGCCTAACTGCTTCTGCTCAAAGAGACGCCCCCGCCCCCGTGGGAGGCCACCCTCCTTCCCAGGGTGTCTCCGAACTGGAGGGAGGCGAGGTCAGGCTTGAGGGCGTTGGCAGAGGCCACGGGAGGCTATGCTACCCGCAGCTTATCCCGGCCTCGCAGTGGCTAGGTGGGGAGGGGTAGTGGGAGGAGCCATGGGTCTGTATTTAACCAGGGGCTCGGGGTTCCCAAGGCAGGTTCTCACCCATTATATCTCCTCCCCTGCATTCTCCCCTCCTGTGTGTTGTGGCCTCAACCCCATGGGGGGGGGGGGCTCCTAGGGCATGGGGGTGCAGGTCAGAGGCTGGTTCTGTCCCACCCAGAGCTCAGATCCTCACCACCCAGGCCCTGCAGGCCCTGCCCACAGCTGCTCTCAGCCCAGCATGGCTGAGTTTGACTTTCTGACTTTAGGTTAAGCTGGGGGTAGGAGAGAGGGGAGAACCTTCATGGCCTGTCTGGACCTCCCACCCACCTCACTGTGTAAAGGGGGTGGGGGTGGGGGTTTAGGCCAGCCAAGTTTCACTTTAGCCTTGGAGAAAGGGGCCAAAGGAAGCATGGGATCTGCTGAAGTCACTGACTAAGAGGCTGTCCCCAACCCTTTCCCAGGTTCCCCGACCCAGGGCAAAGGCCAGGCTGGAGCCAACACCTGACCCTTGCTTAGGAGACACTGGGTAGGAACAGCCTCTCCCCAGAACTTGGTTTGCCCGGTGTAGGCAGGGCCCAGACCCTGGCCCATACCCCACACTCTCCAGCCACATGTCTGTCCAGGGGCCAGACATGCCCGGGGAGAGGGGACACCAAGGCCTGCCTTCCTCTCCTAGAGGCTACAGGGCAGCTGGAAGGAGGCCCCACTGAGGGAGGGGCAGGCCCAGGTTATTGAGGTGGCCTTATCAGCCCTGCCCCGGCCACAGATCAGTGTCCTCCCCTGGCACCATGACTCAGGGATCCTGCCCTCAGACTGGGAGCATTGTCACAGGAACCATGTGTCCCCCTCAGCAGCCAGCAGGGGCAGCGATGGTGATGAAGAGAACTGTTCCAGCGGTGCTGCGCCTGCCTGTGCTCCAGGCCCTGTCACCAGGGGGGTGTGGAAAAGGACAAGCCAAGCCCTGTCTTAGCTGGGAAGAGCTCACACTTGTAAGCTCCTACTGTGTGCCCAGCCCAATGCCTGGCACATCCCTACGACAACATAGTTGCAGAGTGTTAGTCACCTCATTTCATAGATGAGGAAACAGGCTCAGAGAGGGGTAGGGTGTTGACTTAAGCCACACAGCTCACGGGTGGGGAGCCTCGACCAGCCCAGGTCTGTCTGCAAACCTGGGAGCAGAGGCTGGACTCTGTGACTCCCAAGACCAGCAAGTTGGGGCTGCTGCCCAAGGAACCCTTTTTCCCAGCACAGGGACTCAAGCTGGGGACACCGCCCAGATGCCAAGTGTAGGGTCAGACTTGAAGGTCTCCCCACAACCTAGAGGCAAATTCTGGAGGAAAGGGGCAGCTGGTGGCTGAGTCTCATGGGAGGTCATATCGGCAGAGACTTGGGGCCACCTAGCCTGCTCAACCACCCTTGTCCCAAACCAGAGCTGCACTGAGGGCCCATCGAGGTCCCCAGCTGGTCCCTCAGCCCCCTATGACTCTGCTCCTGTGGCTCCCCAAGGCATTCTTGACCTCCCCAAAGCACACATCAGCCAGGTCCCTCCTCTGCTTTAAGCCCTTCTGTGGCTCCCCGTGGCCCTCAGGCCAAGTCCAGGCCCGCAGCTCGGCATTCCAAACCTGCCATCCAGGATCAGACTTTCTGCAGCCTGCCCTCTGAGGCTCACTGACTGTACCCCTCCAGCCTCCCAGGCCGCCCCTCAGCCCCCCAGCATGTCCAGCCCCGGGGTTTCTACTCGGGCAGCCCCCTCCCGCAGCTTCACTCTCTCTGCTCTCCAAACCTGCCTGATTTTAGGGCCCAGCGTGCAAGTGCCCCCACATCTGAGGAGTCCTCGGGCTGTGCTGTACCACCTGTCTGCTCAGCGGGTACTAGGGACCATCCCTGTGGTAAGGGGGCCCTCCTTACCGGTTTGGAGCCTCTGTCCATTTGCCCCCTTGCATCACTGCAGAGCTAGCCTGGAGGAAGTATGAACCATCAGGGTCAGGGTCGCCCCGACCTGGGCTAGCCTGGCTGGGGTCCACTGAACTGACCTCTTTGCTGACCCTGCCTTGACCTCTGCCCTACACCTGCCTCCCCACATCTTCAGGGTTGCTCTCTGGCTCTCTGTCCCCATTGCCCTGAGTGTCCACAGGCCCTGGCTCCTGCACCTAGGGCTGAGCACTAGCTGAATTTCAAGGCTCAGGAAACCCAGGCACAGCCTGAGCCATGGGTCTCGTGCTCCCACTGTCAGGTCAACACACCTGCAAAGCCACTGGGAGGGGCAAAGGCCACCCAGTGGTCACTGAGAGCTCCCATGTGGGGCCACCCTATCCATAACCAAGAAGTCAGGTCTGGGCTCCCCCTTTCCTACCCCTAGCCTCAGGTTCTACCCACTTTTCCTGAACCTGCCCTCCCCTCTTCCTCGTTCCCCTAGGAATCCCTCAGTGCCCACCCCAAGCCCAAGTTCCCCACCTACCCTGGGCCTGGGCCATCACCTCATCCTTCAAAGCTCCAAATTGGCCACCTCCGGCTGGCCTGTGTCTCACTCTTACCTCCCACATGCCATCCCCCATCACTTGATCATAGGTCCTAACTGAGCTCCTTCCTGGATCCCTCGGGTCCCGTCTCCTAGGAGTAACCAGTGGGGGTCTTGCTGAAACATAACCCTCCCATGGAACCCTTCCTTGAAAGCTAAGAGTCTTTGCCTGAAAATAAGGAAGAAGACAGCTTGACTGTTCTCACCATACTAGTTCACATTTATCTGGAAGAGCTAGTTAAGGCAATAAGGCAAGAAAAATAAATTCAAGGTGTAAATACTGGGAAGGACCTGATAAAACTGTCATTACTCATAGGAGATATGACCATGGGCTTAGAAAATAGCTTTCCTTCTCCTCCCACTCACTCATCAATGCTAACCACTCCGAAGCTCACCCCTCTGCATACCTTTACACAGGCTGTTCCCTCTGCCAACAGGACCTCGCCCCCACCTTCTCCAGCTGCCACTCCTTCAAGGCTCAGCACAAGTGGCTCCTCCTCTAAGAAGCCTTCCCTGACTAGCTGAGCCCAAGACCGGTCAGGACCTCCTGCTGCGGGTCTAGTCGGGCCCTGGGAATACCTTCTGCCATGATTGAGGAACAGTTACAGGATCTGGGCCACTGCCCTTTGTCCAGGACCCCTGCACCCCCACCCCAGGGTAGGGAGTGGGCCTGAGGCACCCCCCAGCCAGGGCTAGTACATGCAGGTGCCCAAGGAAAACATAAGCAACCTAACGGAGGAAGTAAGCCTGTGAGTGTGTCCCCACAAAAGTGTATATGGGTTTTGCATATCCGTATGCTGCCCTGTGTGTGCCCGTGTTCTAGAATGTGCGTGCCTCAGGAAGTCTGCGAGAGGTTCTCCCCATGAGTCCATGTGTGTCTGTCGTGCCTCATACCTGTCGTGTCAGTGTGTCTGCCTGCTTTCTGCGTGCGTGTGTCTACTATGATTTGAGCTGGAGCTCTGGCCCGGGCTCCGAGCCGAGGCCCTTGGCCCAGAAGGCCACTAATAGAACCAGAATCGTCCTCAGTCCCTTGAGTCCACACCCACTGCCCACAGCAGCAGTGGCCCTCCTGCCCCACCTGCATGGAACCTACCTGCCGAGTAAGCGGACACTGGGCCCTGGCAAGACGGGCCACCAGGAGAGGCCGGCGAGCAGGGCCTCGGAGCCAGTGAGGCCTCTGGAGCAGCCAAAGCAAGTGACCAGCAGCTGGGACTTCCCAGCTGTGGTCCTGCCCAGGCCCCCCAGCTCCACCCTCAGCCCCACCCTCCACCCTACCCCACACTTTCACTTTCAGAAATGCTCCCATCCCCTTCCCATTCCAGAGGCAATCTCTCCAACCTTTGATTCTTGGCAGCCCAGGACTCAGGCTGAGATTCAGGGACCAGGAGAGGGGGGATGGAAGGGACAGCATTCCGGAGCAGTGCCGGAGGGGGACATTAGTGGGGACCACTCGGCCTGCCAGCTCCTCCTGCAGTCAGAACTAGGCCAGAGGGAGCAGGCACCAGCCAGCCGGGGGGACACCCAGGCCACGGCCCCCGAGCCTGGAGGACCCCTCCCTCCAGCACAGAGGTGCCAGCACCAGGCCTGTCTTCTAAGCTCATTCTGAGGAGCCAGGAGAGCAGAAACATGGGCCTTGGTTGTGGGTAGAGGGGCACAGTGACAGCAGAGGGAATGTTGTAAGCCATATGCCACAGCAGAGGGCTTCAGGAGCTGGGACAAAGGGAGGCCTCTACCCAACAGACAGGATGACACTTGGGACTGAGGAGGGATGGCTCCTGGGCAGGGGTCAGCGTGTGAGCAAAGGCGTGGAGATGGGACCTGAGCTAGGTGAGTGGGGAGCACGGTCGTGCTCCTCCCTCATGGATCAGGTTGGAGACAGTTTGTGGGGAGGGTCACTGAGACTTCCCAGAAGAGGCAGACCCTACACTGTCATTGAGGGGGAAGGAGTATTCCGCTGTTAGCATTCTAGGGAAGAAAAACTTAGGGAAAACCCAGAGAGGACAGATCCGGGCCTGTCCCACCTGGGCTGGAGCCACTAGGGTGGGGTTGGACCAGGGGCGGTGCTGTGGACGCAGTGCTGGGAGAACAGGGACAAGCTTGTGGCTTGGTGTCCCACAGCTATCTATACAGGCTGGGCCGCTTAAACAACAACACGAATTTCTCCCAGTTCTGGAAGCTGGAAGTCTGAGATCAAGGCGTGTGCAGGGCTGGGGGCTCCCGAAACCTGTCTCCTGGGCTTGTAGGTGCTGCTGACTCCTTGTGTCCTCATAGGGTTTTCCATCTGTGCATGTCTGAGTGTGTCCCCTTTTCTTATAAGGACACCAGTCATTTTGGATTAGGGCTGCCCTACTGGCCTCATTTCAACTTAATCATGCTTAAAGACCCCATCTCCAAATACGGTCACATTCTGAGTTACTGAGAGTTAGGACTCCAACACAAGAATTTTTTTGAGAACAACATCCAGCCCATAACAGATTGGAAGGCACTTGAGACATTGTGGCATCCCACTGCCATCTGCAGAGTGGTCAAATTGGGCTCAGAGATGCCAGCACCCCCTCCAGGAAGCCCTCTCATTTACCACTTAAGTCATTAGTCCCCTGAGCCCTGGGTTCTCCTCTGTGAAGTGGGGTCATAAGAGTCCCAGCTCAAGCTCGTGAGGCAACCAGACGGTTGGGTGGGCCTGTCCCCCAGCTCAGGCTGTCCTGCCCACTGGCCTCCCATCCCATGTGTCTCCAACAGTCAGACCCTGAGCAGAAGGAAGGGCAACCACAATTCAGAAGACAGAGGGCCACCCCCACGGGGTGACAGCCCAGAGCTGTTCAGCAGGAGTCCTGAGGCAGCTCTACCCTGCTGCGAGCCCCATGGGGTACAAGTTCTCCACCCATGCTGCACCAGGACCCCGACCCAGAGGCCTTGGAACCTGCTGATGGGGCAGGCCTCTAACCCAGTTTTCTGCCTCCGAAGACAGGGTTTTCCCAGGGAGGCAGGCCCTGATGGGCACTGTTCCCCAGCTCTCAGGGCACATAGGGTCCTGGGACCTCCAATTGTGGGTCACCTCCACTCAAGAGACCCATGTCTGGAAAGCTGGCAGTGCTTTCCAAAGTCCCAGCTGTACCCCACACCCACCCAAGCCCGGGACCCATTTTCAGCAAGAGGCTGTAATGGTTCTTTTATTCCCCTTCCATGTTCTTTCCCCCCCACCTTTCTGAGTGAAATCCCTTTGGAAGATCCGAGCCTGTCTCCGAGGAGCCTGGGGCACAGGGCTGGTCTGGCCAGGGTGGAAGGCAGAGCACAGGGGGCCCGCGGGAGGGGAGGCATAGCTCCTGCACGTGGAGCGGCACACCTTGACAGAGGCATTTCAACGCTGAGCCCCAGTTTACTCCTTCACAAGTGGGGTTGCCCTTGTGACCAAATGGGGTCATCTCATTGGGGACCTGGATCCAGGTCAGGAGGGCAGGAGAAGGACCCTTATCAGCAGATGCTTGTGTGTCCTAGGGATTCTTGGGAGGCCAGACTCTCTTCAGGAGCTAAAGGCCAGAGATGGCAAATCCCACCTATACTGCTGCCGCTGGGGGTGGAGATGGGTCTGCGAGCAAGAGGACTGGGCTCCATCCTCTGCCCCTAACTGGTTGTGGGCCTGGGCAGGAGACGGTACCTCTGTCTGAGTCTCCGTCTCTCCAGAATACTGCAAAGTTTAGGTGGCCCATAGCGGAAGCCCAATGGGCAGTGACGTCTGTTTTTTTTCCCTGCAGTGACCTCAACCGACGCCAGGGGGAGCCGCAGGATGATTCCCACGGGCGTTTCTTCAGACGGCCCAGCACCAGAGTTCTGGAGGCGGGACCTCGGAAGGGCGGGGCTTACTCTTGGGCGGACATCTATCTCTGGCACCGCCCCCACCGTTACCGCCCGCGCATGCTCTGGCGAGTGGCACTGGGTGGGCTGCGGTCCTGGTGGGCTTTAAGGCGCCAGGTCCTGCCGGCCCCCAGGCAGTGCAGGCCAAGGGGATGGCAGGGTGCACGTGCTCTGCCCGCCCTCACTGGACTGCCTCCCTGGGTCTGACCTCCCAACCCCAGCTCACCGGCACGGGTCCGGGCACCTCCAATTATGGGTCGCCTCCACCCGAGACCTGCGTTGTTACAATGTGAGCTCCGGAGGGCGTTGTGGGCGCCGCCGCGCTTGGGTCTCAGATGCACCTGGGATGCTGTCCAAGCTCAGCTATTTTGTCAGCTGTGAGACCTTGGGGAAGTCGTGTTTAAATGGGTGTAGCACTGCCTGGGAGGGATGAGGATGGACTCTGTAAATGGCACGATTGCCCGCCCAACATTCCATACTAAGAATCCGGAAATCACCCCGGCTTGCTTAGGTCCCTGGCCCTACATTCCATGTGTCAGCAAGTCCTAGCAACACTTCCTGTGAAATGTCTGCCCCCTTCCCACCCTCCTGTGGACCAGGCAGGAAGGGCCTTGAAGGACAGACAGCCCAACACAAGTCACTCCCAAGTTGCAGACCAGAGAAGGGCCCACAGCGACAGCCTGGGCCTGGGTATGGGGCATAAGGGGGGCGCGTCACAGAGTTAAAATGAATGCAGACTGCAGGCTGCCAGGCAAACTTGCACACCTTCCCTTCCTGCCTCTCTTGCATTTGGGGTGGGGGGCTATTTTTAGAAGGAAGGGGGGTTAGAGAAAGCCCTTATTCATCATGGGTGTTAGGCCTCCAGGAAAGGACAGAGGGGCCTGTGTCTCCCGCCTCCCCCTCCCTGCTCACTGGGCCTGGTCCCCCACCCCCTGCCTGGGCCTGTGTACTTTGTTGAGGTAATGTTGATGTCGGGCTCCTGGCTGCCAGGCCCTGAGCTTCCTCAGGCCTGGGTCAGGCTAGCTGAGGGCAGAGGGCCCGGTGGGGAGGATGGCAGAGAGGGTGGCACACCAGGAGAGTGGGCCTGGGCAGTGATCAGGTTTCTGACCCGCTATCCCAACCCAATCAGCCAGCAGGGCTCCCCTGTTCTCATGCAGTGGGACAGGGACAAGAGACAATGTGGCTGGACTTCATGGAAGATCAGGACCCTCATGTGGCACTGGAAGAGGTGCCACCCCATCTCCCATGTAGGCTCCCTGTCTAGCTGGGTGGCTTTCCAGCCTCGGGGATCACATTAAACATTGGGGACCTCCCTTCATACCTCAGTTTCCTGTTCTATAATACGGGGCTTTTGTAAGGATTAAGTGAGATCCAGCTGAAATAGGGCACCCGCTTCCTGTACCATTCCTATGTCCTATGGACCCAGGGTAGAGGGGGGTGTCAGGAAACACTCCTGCCCTCACGGTCCAGCCAAGGCTGCAGGCCCCAAGGAGGGGTGGGAGGCCACCTGCGGGAAGCTGGTCCTGCCTAGGGCAGCCTCAGCTGAGGCAGAGCAGAGCAGAGGGCTCTAGGGAGAGGCACCAGAGGGGCAAACACCACCAACCCTGGGAAGCCCCACCAGCTGCCCTGGCCCCATCCCCATGCAGAATACTTAGCACCCAGGCCCAGTCAGCCGGGGGTCAGAGCCAAAGCCCTTGCCCAGAAGGCCACTGGCACAACCAAGGTTGTTCTTATCCCCTCGAGTGCACACTATGTGCCCACTGCCCACCAGGAAGAGCTTTTATTTCTGCTTCAAACCACAGAACAAGGAGGGTGTGATGCAGACCCTGGGCTGTGGGCCGGAGAGGGCAGGGACTGTGGGCCTGTCCAGACTCCATGAGGCCGGGGGCAGTGGCTGGGCTGTCCCATTGAGCCTGGCCACCCTGGGGCTGAGGCCCTCTCAGCTGTCAGAGAGCAATGGCAGGGCTGGCAGGACAGCAGAATCTGGCCATGTCTTTGTCCTATTAGGGGGCCGCAGGGGCCTGGTCCTCGGGGCTGGCACACTCGCTTCCGGCATCATCCAGAACCTTCCCGGGTGCTCCTGGCAGATTTGGTGAGGGGGCTGCAGAAACACAAAGCCTCTGTATTGGTGGGGCTTTGTTTCTGACAGGTTTGCAAGGAAATGTGTGGGACTAGGGGGCTGCAGCCTGGGTGGGGCAGGCAGCTGGGCGGGGCAGGCCACAAGGTCCCCAGGTAAAGGGGAGAGAGGGAGGGGTGCTGGGCGGGGGAGAGAGGACAAGGCCAGGCTCTGGGAGCAAGAGCAGCCTGGCCCCTGGCAGATGCACCAGAGTAAGGTGGTGGTAGACTGGGCAGAGGCCCAGGACAGACCTGGAGACTACCCGAGCACCCAAGTTCCACCCTTGGGTTGTGCTGGTGTTGTTCTGGGCCCTGGGTGGGACCTGACAGAGGTTGAGGGGACTGGTGGGGGAGGGTGTTATGGCATGGAGAGACCCCTTCTGGGCCCAAGTGGTAAAAGGTGGCAGACCAGTAAGGTCTGCTGGGGGGCTGACATCTGAGGAGGAGGAGAAGGCAAGTAGGGTGCTAAGCAACCCCAGCTGAAGCCAAATTTATTTCTTCACCAGGGGACAGACTCCCAGGGGTCATCAGGGGACAAACTTACCAGAGTATAGCTCACCCATCCTGTGCCCTCCACAGAGGCCCCCACTGCCCAGCCTGCTGACCTCTCTCTTACTTACATGTCCTTCCCTGAGAAGCTTCCCTGGCTTCAGCAGCCCCTTGTCTGTTTACCGGGACAGGAGCTGCCCCCGGGCTGGCCCATCTTCTCACCTTAGGGACACCTGGACTAGGCCTGCTGGGCACTCATGCCCTCACCTCTTCTCGGCCCCATGGGCAATGCACACTTGCTCCAAAGGTAATGAATCAAGAGGGAAGAAGAGGGGAGAGGGGGCAGGGCTGGGTGTGAGAAACCAGAATGAGCCCAACAAATGCTCAGTGCACACCCCACTGTGCCAAGCCTGGAATCCTGTGGTGGATGAGAGGACCTCACATGCATGTGGGAAGGTGGATGGTGACAGCAGGAATGTCAAGGTCAGGCAGTGCCCATGCCAAGCAGAGGGTCACAGGGCAGACAGATGGGTGGGGTATGAGCGGGCAGGAAGACCCTGCTTCTGACTCCTTTCTCTCTGCACCCCCTCAAGCAGCCCCTAACTCACCAGCAGCAGCTTGGCTCTGGGGGGGCCCTCTCTGGGCACCCTCTGGGGGCCAACGCAGCTCCCCACTCTCCACGGCACCCACCTCACTGGGCTCCACCACGATCGAGGGCAGCCGCTGGCCCAGCCGAGCGCCCTTCTCCCGGACAGCCACCACAGCCTGTGGGGAAGGTGGGCAGGGGTCATGGCAATGCCAGTTCCTGAGCTCCCCACTTCCTCCCACATCTGTCCTGGGGCCCTGATGCACACATCCCTGAGAGGGTCCCAGTCCATCACCATCCCATCATTGGGGCTGGGAGACTCGACACCTTGGGTCCCAGCTCTGCCTGAGGCACCACAGGACCCACGGTGGGATCAGGCCTTCAGCCCATTTCACAGACAGGGGCCGGAGAGGCCAAGGGCACATAGTGAGTGAGCCCAGGGCTTCTGTGCACCCCTGGATGGCTCTGGCTATCCTGCACAGCCCCTTCCTAGGGTCTCCCTGCTGGGCCCTTGGCCTCTCTGCTCAGAGGAGGTGGGAAGCTGTTGCCATAGCAACCTGAGCAGCTCACCCTGGACTTATTGTTCAGAGCCCACAAGCATGTGTGGGGGCGCCTTCTCAAGCTGTCCTGTGCCCTTGGCATCTCCGCCTCCCATTCAAGGCCTTCGAGGTAGTCTTCAACCACTAGTGCTACTGTGCAGGCCTCCAGCCCCAGCATGCCAGCAGCCCAGGCTGGCCTGCATGCCCCATCTCAGGGCTTTGCTGTGTTGGTGCCCTTCCTGGGGCTCCCCATCCCTATCTCTTCTCCTAGCAGGGTAGTTGCTCTGTGTATGTCCACCTTCCTCCTTTGGCACGAGTGCCTGGAGGAAGGGCAGACACACATGAGGGAGGACTTGTCCAGCAGCACTTGAACCACCGCAGAACTACCCAAACATGTGTTTAATGCACATCCTGGGCTCCAGCCCAGGAATCGGCACTTTAACCAAGTACCCCAGGTAACCTTGAAGTGTGAGAAGGGCTGGGACATCTGTGGAATCAGAAGAAGAGCAGGGCAGGGTCCCCAGTCATGCCCCAACAACTGGACCTTCCTGGGTCCTCTAGTGGCATTGCCAGCCCAAGGGCATCTTCCCTTCCTGGAATCCCTCCCCACCTGCCATTCTCCTTTCTGCCTCCTCTGGGGAGCCCTGCTGGTCACCAACCAGGGGTGTTTACTCTGCCCGGAGTGTGCCACCTATTGCGGTGAGGGAGGTCCAGGCCAGCAGAGCTTGGAGTTCCAAGGCCTGGTGTCCCTCTTGCCATCTGCCCTGCCAGGGAGGCTGTCTGCAACCCCAGGCTCCAGACTGGCCCCTGTGCCACTCTGGTCTGACCGCCCCACCCCGTGTAGGGACTTCACATTTTAGCTGCATCAACACCCCCCTCCCCCCAAAAAAGAACCCTAGGGCTGAGGGCCATTGCCTCATCCATCAGAGAGAAAACCGCCCTGAGGATCAAGCCCCCAGGCCCCCAAGTCCCGGCAGGGGTACTAAGTAAGCCAGAGCAGCTCAGCCTTCAATTGCTTTATCTATCAGACTTCTATACAAGAGCAAACACCTCCCCAACCTAGATGGGTACACTGAGGCATGCCTAAGTCATGGGTCAGGGCTTGACGTTGGCTCCCTCCTGCCCCCCCACGCGGAGGGCTGGCACCCCAGCACCCTAATACATACCTTTCCTGCTCGGCCTCCAGCCTCTTCAGTTGGGCTTAGCTCTGGCATGGCGGGCTGGGGGACACTCATACCACTGCCACTGTCGGACTGCACAGAGACAGGAAGCAGGCAGACACGGGACACGGGTCTCTGTTATGGGCTGGAGGCTGGACCCCACCCTCCCTCCGGAAGCCACAGGCTGCTCCATCCCACCCCACGCCACCCCACCCCACTCCCCGCCCAGCCCCAGTGGCTGCAGCTGGGTGTCTTATCACTGCTCATCCCTGCCTGAGCCTACCACCAGAGGGGCCACTGGACAGGCACCACACAGTGTGCCCGGGGCTGCAAAGGGGCAGGAACAGGAGGCTGGCCCAGGGTTAAGACCCATGAAGCCTTCCTGGAAGATGGTCAGCTGATCTGAGGCCCAAGGCGTGAGCAGGGGGCAGCTCAGCCAGGGGAGGAGAGATGTTCTGAGCCAGGACACCGCGCGGGAAGGGCACAGAGAGTGGAGGGACCCACATGGGTTTCTGAGACAGGAGGCTGGGAGTAGCAGGGCCTGGTTCAAGTCCGCCAGAAGCAAAGGTGCCCAACTGCCCGCTCCACCCCTGAGGGCAGACACCCAGCACACACCCAAGGTCGGGCCCTCAACACTCACTGGAGGGAAACTGACATCCTGCCTGCACTTGGCCATGGCCGGTCAGGCCAGGCATCAGGGCGCGGGAGCCCAGCCAGGGGCCACACTGCAACGGCTCTGAGAAAAGAGGCAGCCTGAGACTCCCCACCTGCACTAGGCCAGAGGCAGAAATGGGTGTACAGCCTGGCAGGCAGACACCTCCCTTTGACAGTGCCTGGGAGGCAGCAGGGACCACAGGTAATAGGCAGGGGAGCTGGGAGGGACTGGGCAGAAGGAGAGCAGTGACCAGCAGGGTAGCATGCCTATGGTGCCCCGCTGGTTGTGAGGGAGGGGGATCCATGGACATGCAGCAAGTGGTGGGGGCTTGCTATCCTGGGGAATGGGTTCCTGTCACCAAACACCCAGCTGAGGTCAGTGCAGGTCCCACCTAGACCCAGGGAAGGCTGGAGGGGGTCACATGCTGCCCTCGCATCCTGAGGCTGTGGGTAGCCAAGTCATTTCACCCCAGAGTATGTGAAAGGTAACCTCCACCCCATGCCCACTGCTTGCAGATCTGTCCCCCTAAATGAACCCCTCCTGGGATCTCATCCGAGGAACCCAGAATCTCAGCTAGAGCCCAGGGCAGCTCGGACAAAGATGGCCAGAGTGGACTCAGAAGTCCAGAAGGAGGCAGAAAAACCACTGGCCACAGACAAAGCAGAGATGACAGAGCTGGAGAGACTGAAAGAAGACAGAAACAGACCCAGAAAGGTGATACAGATAGAGAAGGAGCGAGGAGTGATGACTGATACAGGTGACAGAGCTGTCATCTTGGGCCCAGCCAGGGGGACAGGCAGGCAGAGAACAAGCGCCAAAGGGCTGCCTCCCCGCGGCTTGCGCCGGCCCGTGACGGCCTCCGCCGCCGGCTCGCAGGTGTGTGGGGCCAGGTAGGGCTGTGCACAGCCCGAGAAGCGCTGGTCTTCTGGAAACCCTGGCGTCCAGCAGCCAAGGGCTGACCATGGTCCCCCCACCCTCCCCTTCCTCAGGGAGCTCCGACTCAAAACCCCCAAAGGGCCCCCTTCCTTCCCTCCCACCCGCGCCGCGGGCCGGGGCAAGGGTGGGGAGGGGGCGCCCCTAACGCCTCTGCGCCTCACTCACTCACCCTCGTGCGCCAGCTGCTGTCACCCGGCCGCCACGCTCAGCTCGGCGCTGCTCGCCGGGGCTCGCCCCTCCCCGCTTCCCGCCGCCCCCCGACCCCGCACTCCGCTCGCCGGGACTCGCCC